>JAQFYU010000805.1:0-18521 GCA_034694905.1 Ceratophysella granulata | reverse complement strand
GTACAGTACAGGCGGATGGGTGTGACGTGGCCGTAAAACTAGCTAAATACAACAAATATATATACTACTAGATTCAAATGCACTCTCCATACCTACGACACACACAGGTGGGGAACGAGAACTTAGCATTACACTATTCAATGCTTTCTACAACGTTGGTGTACCCGATGCCGTAAGTAACTTGTACATTGACCCAACGAAATTCAGATCAATCTTCAGCAATTTTAATTTTTAACAAAATGTTATTCACAATTAATTTAATTTGAAATAAAATTTTCAATAATTATCTAATTTTTAATGAAATATTTCTCAAAAATGTATTTTCCTATCAATTTTTCAGATCGGCTACCCATCAGCTCTGCTCGTGTTGAATAGGTGAATTTTTGAACTGGGGCAAGTTGAGAATTCGAATTTTAAAATGTTATTTTAATTAAATGTCTGTCCCATGTCCCAAGTCCCATCCCCATCCCCATCCCAAACAGATTCGGACGTCGTGTATCAGTATTCCTCTCAAATGTCAATCGCCGCTTTATTTTATTAATTAGACCGTCAAAGCACTCCTTCGCTCTTCTTGGCGTGCATAAGTAAAGCTAATCCACACAAACTCTCTCAACAGCCAGCGTGGCCTGGAGGTGTAGGATACCTTTTTGTTGGGAGTGGAAGCGGGTTCGATTCCTTCTTCAGGTTTTACTTTTTTGATCATTTTGGTTATGTTAGATTAGATTAGGTTTCCGGAACGCTCGAGGTTAATTTTGTCGATTACCTAAGCTAATCCAGCCCACTTACGGTATTGTATACTACTTGGTTGGGGTTTAAGCCTAAGAACCAAGAAAGGAAGAGCGAAGGAGTGCTTTGAAAGTCTCGTAATATTAGCAATATTGCAACTTTCCATGGACATCAATTCATTGCCCGTAGTTGTACTGAGCTTGAGCCTCCTTGGAAAATTCGGAATGGCAATGGCTCGCTCCGTAGCACGATACCTAAGTTCAGAGTCCTTCCCAACCAATGTTCGGACAATGGGCGTAGGTCTTAGTGGAATTGCATCTTCTTTCGGTGGAATTGTTGCACCACAATTAGCTTATTTGGGAATGAGTGAGTTTAAAAAAGGAATTTATCAAAGGAAAAATAGAAAAATATGGTTACTAGTCGTATGTTATGCTTACCGAGTGTGTTTCAATTTTGATACAGTGTCACCATCAATTCCTTTCTTCGTGTTTGCAATAATCAGCGTGGGAGGTTCGTTATGTGCATTTTTAATGAAAGAGACGACTGGACAACCCTTGCCGGATAACACGAGAAAGAGGAGCAGTCGTCGAATCAGCATAAGTGCAATTAATACAATTATTTTGCCAAAACAATCTTGTGCTGCTTAGTCATATTATTTCAAGTTTCATGTAATATTAAGTTGGTGAATTACGTGAATTCTTAAATTGTATTTGCAGAACTATATTAATTTTTTACAGTTTTAGTTTTTAATTTTCCGAATATTTCTGGTGAAAACCCACTGGGTCAAAAAGTAAGCTTAGAAGGTTTATCAAATTGAAATATATTAAAACTATTAAATAATCACTTAATGACGCTCAGTTTGAATTCACACATTAAAAAAAGGCTGCTGATCCGACAAAAATCCTTTATTTTGGGCAAAACATGGATACTCGTACAGATGAGATTCTGTGTGATTATGATTAAAACTTTTGATGCACAAATCGATATTCGTTTGAGCTTTGTGATTGTGATTTACCCGTACATTCGCTCCGCTTTCATTGAACGTATTTGCTTAATTAATTAATACCCAGGTCCCACGTCAACTGAGATGACAGATGACTCCTTGGTGAGCTATTGTTTTGTACTGCACGTGTATAAATCGGTTCTCACGGAACAATTATGTCCTTACGCGTTTCACGACATGACATATGAAACGATATGAACTTCATTTTACTGAAGCACTACAAATACAGAATACAGTATTATTTTAGTTTGAAACTTAAAAATTAACCATTCATCTTTCAAAATATTTTAGGTTCATATGATGGAATAGAGCAAGTCCCATCATTTTTTTATATCTAAATGACGCATAGTAATTTCGTTTCTAATATTCTAATTCCCAGAGTTCAATTAGTTGCTAAGCACGAAACTAATTTCCAAATTTAAAAGCGCTAAAAATGTTATGTGTACCTATATTTAATTAATTAATTACATCCCTGTTGTTTGTAATCATACACATGTGGAAGTTGCAATTCAATAAATCAATCATTTAATTCTAATAACCAATTTTTAAAAAAAATATCAGAAAAATACTGAAGAAGGAAATATTCTGGATAAATATAATGCAAATGTGAATTTGTGCAGTTATAATTGTTATCAACTGAAAATTGCAACTCACCTAGCAAATCTGTCACTATTTTTGGTTAATTAGCCTTTTTACTATGTCGCAAAACTGAGAGACAATGGAAAACGAACCATAAATCATAATCATATGTTATGACCATACTCGAGACGATTCGAGACAAATACGCACGTGGAGTGTGACGCACGTTGCGTGCATGCGACAAATAAAATAGTAACATATCTTAAACTTGTAATCCCAAATCCCAACCACGTTAAACAAATTCTGTATTAGTAATTAACCTAGACTTAACGAGATACGTACATCAAGATGTTCCTAGCATATCTACAGTACATTCCAGGGAAACCGTTTTTTCTGGTAATTAGAATAAAAGAAGAACGTAATGAACCCTTAACTTAATTACTTGAAATTAAATTCCACCTGAAGGAAGTAAAAAAAGGTTTGCTGACGTAAGATTGACAGTTTGGTCATGATCATGACATCGGGTGGAAGATGAACCCAGCCTTAGTAGCATTCATAACAATGGAGACGTCCAAGGAAGAAACAAGCATCAAAGTCTCGTCGTCCAAGAATTTTGAGGACGTTCTAGAGGAAATAGGTACCTACTCACAAATTCGTAATTGGCAAATGCGAATTATTCTGAGTCGGAATTTTAAATTACACACCTTGTATTTGAATTTTGAACAGGTGGATTCGGTTTATTTCAGTTCATAATTCTATTTCTACTACTGATATTTGAAATTCCAGCAGCATTTATAGCTTTTACACCAGTATTTGCAGGTAAAAATATAAAATTTAAATGCAATCTTTTGTAAGTATTTTTTTTGTAATTTTTTTGGGGGAATAAAAACAGGTCATATACCGGACCAGTGGTACTGCGATGATGTTCCAGTTAGTAAAACAGACGTTTGTTTCTGCAATGGAACGTTGTCCGGTACACCAGATACGTCCATTGTAACAGAGGTATAACCATGCAGTACCGCCATTTGGATAATGAAAGTTGCAATATTATATTTTGGAACTAATTAATATTTCAGTGGCATCTAGTCTGCAGTTCAGCATGGGTGTCAGATTTTACTACAAGTATCCAAATGGTAAGCAATTTTTGTTTGCATTATTGGATTTTCGATTCAGCTTGAATTCATTACGGTTGACCAACATATAAAACGACTGAGATCAAAATTCTGACTGACAAAAAAACGGCTGGCAAAAAATAGAACTTCTTACAAAATGTAAACTGGCTGCCAAAAAAAATATTACGGCTGAAAACATTAAACAGTTGCCGAAAAATAAAAAAGCTGGCAAAAAATAACAATGCTCTTAAAACGTAAAACGCCTGATAAAAATGACACCGCTGCCAAAAAATACAACTGCTGAAAAATCCAAACGGCAAAAAAAAAATTTACGGCTGATGAGCAAAATAAATTCTTCCTCCCGAACAATTTAATATTTTCTCAGATGTTTTCTTCAGAACTTAACCTAATCTTACCGAAAGTAATTTTAACTATTTAAAGGTGTTTCGACAAAACCTAACCTTCCCAATTGTCTAAAATTTTGATTACTTAGCCATTTTTTAATTTTTCGTCAACCGTTTTGTTTTGATCAGTCGGGTATTCACTTTTATTAAATTTGAGATTTATTGAAATAAGAAGGATCTATCTAAATTTTTTACTCTAATTTTAAAAACATGTCATTTTGAATGCCAATAATTTGTGACGACAGGCAGGAATGTTCCTAGGAAACTTGGTAGGATGTAAAATATCTGACTGGTACGGTCGAAGATACACATTTCTGGGAGTTACTGTCCTTATGGGCATCGGGCAAGGTGTTTCGGCCGTTGCGTTTGATCCATACTCGTATGGAATTGCACGATTTATCAGTGGAGTTGGTCTTTCGGGTAATACAAATTGGATTTTTTAAAATACAGTTCAAATAATTATCAATTATTGGGCAGTAACCTTAATATTTTTTGCAATTTTGCAGGATTTTTAGGAGTCACATCTGTTTACTCGATGGAATTCCTAACACCGCGTTACCGGCCGATAAGCTCAGGGCTATCCCCTTGGGGTCAAGGGGTAATGCTCCTGGCCCTCGTGGCTTATTACGTTCGTCCGTGGCGAGCTCTTCTGTGGACCACGACACTGCCATTTACTTTGATCATTGTGATCTTTCCGTAAGTACGGATACGGAACCTAAAAATCATGTAATTCGGATTTCGGTAATACCATTCTCGTGGGAAGTTGATTATACATATAATTTGAATATGTTTGTAGTAATACTCGTAAAATCAGAACGAATTCAGCTGATTAATTTCTATATCCATGCCACGTGCATAATTGGTCGGAAGCTAATTAAGCCCTCTTCACTTTCCTAATGAATTTGATTGTTCCTCAAAAAATCTTGCATGTCAAAATCAAATTACATTTCTCGATTCCAGATTCGTGCCGGAAAGTCCAAGATGGTTAATGAGAAATCGGAAGATTGGTCAGGCTCATAAAGTACTACGCTACATGGCTAAAGTGAATGGACGACATTCCGTGGACTTGGTCACGCTTCAGGATATTGCAGACAGTGAAGTGGCTCCGGTGGATGACACGTGTTCGAGTGATGGGAATATTGTGGTGAAGCAATTTGGATACCGGGAGTTCTATCGTGATAGGACGCTTCGACTTCCAACACTCTATCAAATGCTTATCATGTGCTCCACTGCCATCACTTACTATGGCATTAGTCTGAATGTCAAGAACATGAAGGGCTCTCCCTATTTCATTGTGACCTTGTTGGGGCTCAGTGATGCCATTGGCTATCCTTCCGCTCTGCTTATAAGTAACAGGTAGTAAATTAAAAATTACAGCTGCCACGTTGGATTGTCTTCCTCAGATTTAATTTTTGTTGTTTCTATATTTTTTGATTTCTAGACTTGGTCGACGAACTTCACTAGCCATTTACATGACTCTGGGTGCTCTGACCTTAGCGAGTTTGGCAGTAGTTGAACTTAGTCTGGGTTTGGCCGGATTCCCAACTTTGGTGGTACGACAATATATTTAATTTAGCGCATTAACAATTTCTATTATTATATATAATATTATATAATATATAATATTATATTATTATTATTTTAAAAACGACTACTATACGATGTAGTCTACAGCAAATAAATGTGATTCTCATCGCAAAAATTATCTAAGTTGATCATAAATTCGTGACCGCAAATTTTCTTTGCGTATTCCTGACCTGTCGATATCCTTCCATTGTAATTTTTTGTTGACATGTAAGCAGGGCAATACTTAACTTTACCTAACTCAACCACACAATTCACAAATGCCCATAATGAGCGTTAACCGTTAACTTCACAAAATTGAATTTATTGGTTATTGTGGTGAAATTTATTTTTATCAACTAAAATACAATATTTGGCGTAAGAATAGGCAATATTTAGGGTGAAACTTAGTAATTTTGTGTCAATATATTTGTTTTGTGCTGAGAATCGGATATATTTACGGCGAAAAAGTAATTTTGCGCCAATATATTTGTTTTTGCGGTGAGAATCGGATATATTCGTGGTGAAACTAAGTAATTTTGCGCTACGGATTTAAATACAGCTAGACTTATATTTAAAAACAAAATTTTTGACCAGGTCTGTCTCTGTTTACTTGGAAAATTCTGCGTGGCGGGTGGGCGAAGTTGTGCTCGAACATTGGTGGGTGAACTGTACCCAACAGCTGTGCGAGCAATGGGCAGCGGTCTTGGAGGCGTGGGTGCTTCACTTGGAGGTGTACTTGCTCCGCAGCTCGTCTTCATCGGATCATGTAAGCCTTTATTTCGACAATAGAAACGGGCAATTTTTTCATATTGTGTGTTTTATGTGTTTCAGATTGGCCAGCAATTCCATATTTCGTATTTGCCTGCATAGCAATTCTTGGAGCTCTCTTTTCATTCTTACTGACAGAAACCATGAATCGGCCATTGACAGACCAAATTCTTCCTGAGCCAGAATACGGGTCATCAGACGCTGACACAGTAGGGCCTAACGATGCCGATTTCAAAAGCTATAGGCGAAAAAGGTCAATATCCGTGATTGCAATACCAGATAAAGGAAGTCAACTGAATTCAATTCAGGCCAAATGACAGAAATAGTTGCAAAATATTTGATCTGACGTGTAACAGCAATTTAGACGGCTCTGTTGCACATTTGGCGGTGGCGTCTTACTAGACAGTTGGCCTTGACATAGACACGGAACAGAACACTGTTGATCCGCAGGTGGGCAGGGCGGCATGAATATATTCCAAAATATCCGAATCAGGGTATTTGAATTTAGCAACAAATTAAACAATTCAATTCCGTTCCGATGAATGTGGAGCTAGTCATAAGGATTTAAGAACTACTACACTTATATTTATATTACGTCGCAGATTTAGATCGATAGCTGTTTTCTCAAATTAATCTAAAATCTAATGAAATATTAGTGTTGTTAATTTTCGGAGGCGTTGCACTTCAAATTTCAAATATGGTGTTGGCAGTTAAGTTTTGTTTGACCGCAAAAATATGGCCATGGGACACTGCCGTACGGCGTCAACTGGGCGCGGCGTCATTTGGGTGCCGGGATCTAATTACCACTTAGCGTTAATTTAATAATCTGAAAAGTGTGTATTATGATTTATGATAGTCTAGGTTAGGTTAGGTTTTCCAAAAAATATCAAAGTGCTGAGTTAAAGTTAAGCGGCAATGGGACGTTGGCGCCCAATTGACGCTGCGCACAATTGACGTAGAACCGGACACTGCCGTTTGAAATCAACTAGCAGTTAGTTTCATCGTATTTTTTGACTACATGCTGGTTTGTTCGAAAAATCAAATAAATTAAAGCTAAAATTTAGACGAATGTCTAGTTGCAGCATATGGTTCAATACACAACATCCGTGTCACTTCATCAGATTCAGAATATTGATCAATATCTACATGTGCCTCGTCGTGCGTGTGTCAAAATGAGCCTCGTGTTTGGCATAAACCAATTCATTGTTGTACAAACATCCTGGTTTAACTTTTTTCGCTATTTTTAAAGCAAAACACAGAGCCCTGTAAAATAAATCTGTTACATTTATTTCTTGTTACAATGTGAACTTGTGCGTCCGTTCAACGATTTGTCGTCAGCGCGGGCATGTCCATACGTAATAATTTTTGCAAACACATTCCTCGTAGATCGCAAACCAGGCATCCTAGCCTAGACATTATATTTGCGTTATGGTAGCTATTATGTGTGCTGTTTGCTTAGCCTGGTCACGTAGCTCTTGGAATGACGCTTAGTCAGAATTATTAAATTGAACAATTTAAAAACCTTTGCAATTTGCACTCACACCTCACACCCACACCCGTTCCATGTCAAACGCTGTTCAATTGTTTAGGATGTTCTATGTGCAAATTTCCATGTGAAACCGCAAGAGGAAATAGCGAAATAGCTTTTAGCATCTGGTTAGAATTATTGGAAACCATTAGATAACTAGTCATGCTGTTACACAGAACTATATAATTTGCTGTTAAGATGACGTTCGAATGGATTCCGTATTTCATTTCCGATTATTTCATCTGTCAAGTTTAATCTTAAATGATTCATCATTTGGTGAATGTGCCAAAAATTTGCATTAGTTAGGATCAAGGTTTTCAGTTATTCGTTATTCAAGGTTTGTCGTTGTTAGTGAGTGCCAAGCTGTAATTTTCTATTAAAAAATGAAGGGTCGAGTAATAAGGGTCAAGCAACCTCGAAACTTTGATGATGTCTTGGAAGAACAAGGTATGAAAACTGGGCACTCGTTAGCTTTTTATAAAATTTCCGTAATTTCTAATTTTAATATAAAAAACTTTTTTTTTCAGGCGGATTCGGCAGATTCCAGTGCATGATCCTAGTACTGCTCCTAGTACTCGAAATCCCGACAGCATTCGTGTCATTTATTTCAGTATTTGTTAGTGGACATCCTAAATCCTGGTCCTGTGACGGAATAGAGGTTTCTGCAGAGGATATCTGTAGTTGTAATGGAACGCTCGCAGCTTCAGAAACGGATTCCATTGTAGCTGAGGTTTGAAAACATACTAATAATCTAATTATCGAATTAATTAAAGCAATTGCTTAAAAACGGTTTAAATGTGTATTTTCAGTGGAATCTCGTCTGCAAGTCAGGGTGGGTATCTGACTTTATCACCAGTCTACAAATGGCCGGAATGTTTGTCGGAAATTTGGGTGAGAATTTGTGAATTTTTTTCATTCAAGGTATTGAAACTTTTTAAAAATCTCTATTTTGGTATCTTTGTTTTTTAAATTTTTGTGTGCAGTCGCCTGTAAGCTTTCAGATTGGTGAGTGTAAATATTAATAATTTTTACAGAAAACTGTAGCTTTTCATTAACTCAGAACTTTACCGTTTCATATTTTGTGAAGGTATGGACGGCGTTACACTTACTTAGGCGTTACAATATTAATGGGACTTGGGCAAGCAATTTCGGCTGCTGCCGTGGATCCATATTTCTACGCATTTGCTAGATTCTTGAGTGGAGTTGGACTTTCCGGTAAAATTTCAGAAATAATTGAACCAATGAATTTTAATTAATTAATTATTCTACAACAAGTGCATTTTAAAAACATTTTTGCTTTAATTCCAGGATTTTTGGGCGTCACATCAGTTTATACGATGGAATTTTTAAATCCACAGAGCAGAGCACTAGCTTCCGCACTAACACCTTGGGGTGAAGGGGTCATGCTCCTTGCTCTAATGGCCTACTACATTCGTCCATGGAGAATTCTCACTGTAGCTACTGCAGCTCCGTTTCTGTTGGTGGCAGTCATTTTCCCGTAAGTTTTAAGTTCAGATATATTAAAAATAAAAGATTCGGTTATAAATGAAAAACCGATCAATGGCACAAAACGACCTACTGATATATCCATAATTGCTTTGTACATAATAAAATAAAAACATTTCCTTGTCATTGGCGTTAACTTTGCCTTTGAATCCGCTTTAAAACAGGAAGCGGAAGTCAGCGGTTACCTTGTAACTTTCTTCGCGTGTGGTTACCGCGTGTATCCTAATCCTGGGTTGAATTCAGGAATAGTGAGCACGCGGTAACCGTCCCTGGTAGCCACTTGTGCTCGCTACGAAAACCCTAACTTAACCTGATGAAGTAACGGGTGGCTACCATGAGCGAGTCAGTGTTTACCAAGTAGCTTTCTCCATCTGTGATTAACAAGTGCTAACTGTTCCTGAATTCCGTTGGTTGAATTTAGGATTGAGATACACACGGTAACCACACACGAAGAAAGTTACATGGTAGCCTAACCACTGACTCGTCCGTGGTAACCACCCGTTACTTTATGTTAAATTTTCCGAATGGAGCGCGAGTGGTTACCACGGGCGGTTACCATTAGCGGTTACCGCACTTATCCTAATCTAAAATTTAACCTTAAATGATAACTGTTCTTTAACTCATTTTAACGATGACCCTTCACTAACGTAATTATGTAGCTCTCAAATTTTTAAAAAAAGAAGCACTTTATCAAATGAAGATTAATCGTCAATCTAAATTTAATTAACAAAATATATTTAACTAACCGGCATCCAGATTCGTACCAGAAAGTCCACGTTGGCTACTTCGAAATCAGAAAGTGCTTGAAGCCCACGATGTCCTGACCCACATGGCAGAGATGAACAAGAAGCCTGGAGTGGATTTAGAAATTTTGAAGAATATAGCAGAGAAGGAATCTCCAGCAGATAAGGACGAAAGTGGAGTGAAGCGATTTGGCTACTTAGACTTCTTCAGAGATGAAAATCTTCGATTGGCTACAATTTATCAAATGATCATCATGTGCTCATCTTCTATCACTTACTATGGAATCAGTTTCAATGTGAAGAACATGCAGGGAAGCCCCTATTTGATTGTTATGCTCCTCGGACTCAGTGATGCTATTGGCTATCCTTCGGCCTTGCTCATCAGCAACAGGTTAGAAATTGAAAAAAACATTTTCCTACGTTTTTAGCATTCCCGTTGAGAATTATTAGCATGCTTTGTTTTAGACTTGGTCGTCGTACATCGTTAGCTATATACATGACGCTTGGAGCCCTTTTTCTAGTCACTTTGGCAGTTCTGGAAATCAGCATTGGCTTAGCCGGATTGCCCATCGTAGTAGTCACCTTGTGCCTTCTAGGTAGGTTTTTGTCAATTCAGTTTAATTTTTAGCATGCGATCTTCTAAAAAAAAACTACGCTGACCTAAATTCGGATGCTGTGTTGTTTTAGGTAAATTTTGTGTGGCCGGAGGAAGATCTTGTGCACGGACGCTAGTCGGTGAACTTTATCCGACCGCTTGTCGAGCTATGGGCAGCGGTCTTGGAGGGGTCGGAGCAAGTTTAGGCGGTGTGGTAGCTCCGCAGCTTGCGTATCTGGGCTCACGTAAGATTAAATTATTTAAATCTTCTAAGTTCATTAAAGTTTTGTAATTAGTTCATGCGATACAAGTTAACAACATAATTAGCTGATACCAAGGACGAATATTAACACTATCTTAAAAATTGAGCGTGCTGACTATGCTAATAAGATGGTATATAGCATGCTAAGTATGTATTTTTCACACGTAAATTGGTTCCTTTGGTTTTCTTTTTGTGCAATAACATATTTTGAAGTTAGTATACTTTGAGAATTGAAATTGGCACAGTATGCTAAACAGAATTACTGCGTTTAGGTTGATAATCAGTTTTCCAGTTTGTTTTGTATTTATAATAATATAATACTACTTCTTTTCTGAATTTACCTATAGCACGCTTAATGCACTTGAAACTGGTATTGTGTATTCTAAATATTTTGTTCTGTTTAATCAACCTTTAGTTCATTGAGAATTTAACATGCTTAACTGGTATATAGCATGATAAGCTATTATTTTGTTCCATTCACTTAGCCTTCAGTTTCTTCAGCTTCTACTATGAATCTTAATCTTGCCCCCAAATTTAGCATGCTAATTTGAGCGGAAATTGTTGTGGCGTGATACATATGACGTTTTGCCCATTTACATAGGCATAAGTTTTCGAGTTCAGTTAATTTAGTTGATTTGTTAATTTAGCTGATCTTAATGTAGTATGAGTTTAGTATGGTTTAGTTGCTTAGAAATGGTTTTAGTAGTATGCTAACAATTTTTCCTCTTTTTTGATTTTTTTAGACTGGCCAGCAGTTCCCTACTTTGTTTTTGCATTTATTGCAATTTTGGGTGCAATTATCAGCTTCTTCCTGTCTGAAACAATGGGAAAGCCACTCACAGATCAAGTACAGGAATTGAACAAAGAACGGAACCGACTCACCGTGCGGCGAAAAACTTTAATTCATAGCCTATCTTTGCCATAGAATCTATTAATTATTTTAGAAGCACGACTGAGAATCATATCATATACCAAATGCAGCATTTTGCAGTTTGAAGCTGAATAGTTACACAGTTTTGTATCCTTCAAAATATTAGTTCGAGCAATTCACAATAGATACATATATACCCATCATGAGAACATAACAGTTTGTTGTGCCGATGTGAAAACGATTTACTCGTTGTAAATTAGCATTATACTTGCACAAGTTTGTATTTAAGTGTAAATAAAAATGTACTGACCAGCAGTAGCCGAAACAAAGCTATTTGCATTGACGTTTTCGAATAATCAATATACAACAGGTATTCCTTATGTCGTCCGTATCATTTATACTCGCAAAACTCCTTCCAGGCGTTGTAAAATCCAGTCGGCATAAGCGTCTACATGAGTAACTGAAATAAAAAAAATAAGTTGCAATTAAACTAAATAAAACAATTGAATCTATGCATATGCTGAATGTATGTTACATACAGACGGCGTAGTTCTCCGGATCACAGAGCTTCCCTTCCTTCACTTCTCCATGACTAACAAGCCCCTGTTCATATTATTTGAAGTTTTATAATTCTGATTTTAATTAAATTCGCCCAGTTCTATGCCTCATACCTTCAAAACGTATCTCGTTCCTGACCCAGCTTGTTCCGGAAAAACCATACCTGTTCAAAATTTAATTAAACCTCAGCATTTTGACTTTGAAATATCCATCCATATAGACCACTAGTTCATATGTCTAATCGAAATAGGTAGTCCATCAAACACGGTAAAGTGATTATTAAAATATTATCCACAATGCAACATACCTCCTCCACTGTCACCTTGACAAACGCTCGTACCTGAAAGCAAAATATTATAAAACGGAATGTAAAACAATTTTAATTTCAGTTCTCTTCTGGGACAAATATTTTTAAGAGTAATTTTTCAAAAATACGATGCAATGCAATCACTAAATTGGACACGATTTTTCTGTGTATACCATTTTTGTAGCCAGCACAAAATGTGGAGAGCGGTGGTATTCTTTTCAAGGACCTGATGCATTCATCAGGTGCTATAACGGGAAATGCGGCAAATTGCAACGTATCTGCAACTTTCTTGTCATCAATGAACCCAAATCCTGGAACCTGGAACCAAACAAATATTTAGAACCACTTTTAATATATATTTAGCCGCTCTCGCATTTCGCATTTTCGAAAATGTGATGGACGAACAGACAGACAAGCAGACAGGCACAACAGGATGGACAGACAAGACAGGCAAAAAGGTTAATCGCATAAGCCCAATATTATAAAGACGTACGAGATACGCTCTTACATAAATCCCCACAATTTTTGTGTAAATTACTGATTTCTGCGCACCTTTCCCAGTTGACCAGGTGTAGGCAGACTGTTGGACGAGGTATGTGACAAGTAGCAGACGGGTCGCACAAATTCTCCGAAGGCTGCATCTTTATCCAACTGAATCATTGAAATGTCAGACTGAAGTGAACGCCTATCGTATGTTCTTGGAACCCAAACGTTCTTCACCTGGAAATTCATTTATATAATTATAACTCTAAGAAGTATCTCTATTATTTAATGTGTATGTTTAGCTTACACTGAAGAATTGGGCATTCGAGCTCTCCAGATTTTCCTTGTAACTGCTCGAAACAGCTCCGAGCACAATCTTAAAATTGTATTTCGGAATCAGTGCTCCAGTGACGTCTGAAACACAGCTGTTCAAAAATTCACATTATCTACAATTGAAATATCACAAAGAAAAGAAGAATTTTGCATAATTTCTGGAACTTACTGAGCTGCAGTAATCAGCACATTCTTTTCAATCAAGGAGCCACCACAAATGAAGATGTATTCATTGTTTTTCTTCAAGTACAGAGAAGCGTGCCAAGGAAAGGCATCATGACGAGTCGCCGTTTGTCCGCTTATGATGAAAGCCGTCAAACCACTCGATAGAATTCCGCAATCTGGAATTACATAATATTGTTAATAAGATTCTATTCAGCTAAGATTGTATTTAAACATGGAGTAAATCAGAGAAGATGATCTTTTCAGACGGTTCGGCTAGTTCAGTTCAAACTCTGTTTACAAACTTGATATTTGAAAAAACGCGCGACAGTGGCAGGCGTGGCATGAGTTTCACAAACCGCCATTAGCTCACTAGCTTGATTACGACTTACGACTAGTGAAACAATTTTATTACTCCTGAATTTTTAAGTTTTTTGCATAGTTTGGTTTTAATTTGAACATTTTAAACATATTTCACGCGATTTCACTTGAACTAGCGTCTTTTCGCATCAAAACGAAGCAATTCTTGTATATGTTAGTGCATGTATTTGTTTTGACAATTCATTTGAAATGAGTATTACTGTGTTTGCAATTGTGGTGCGTATTTTAGTGAATAGTAAAACCTTGCATGAATTCTGATTTACCAGGTTCGCATCCAAAAGGTCTATAAGGTTTCCAGGACCCATCAGCCTGACACTTCATTTCCGTTGTTGGAAGTCTATAAGTGGATTTGTAATACTGTTGACAACTTAGCCTTGCAATTGAATTAACTCCGGTCTGGCTACATGGAATTTCATCCCCGTTCTCCGAACTACTGCATCTCACGGAAACGCCCTGTTGCTAGGCAAAATAATATATCTATTTTAGAATGTGGCATAGTTTCTCATCAGATCTATGTAGTTCATTAAAATTGTATATTCACCTCAGCGATTTGAATCGGCGAGCAAGTCGAAGATGGACGGCTAGGTCGACCAGTGGCTACAGTTGAAGGTCGTGTTTGCGGTGGTTTAATTACTGGAGGTCGATTCAAAACTTGTTTATTTTCTAAAAATCCATTTTGGACAGATGGACGCTCAGTTGAACCCAGTTGTTTTAAAATGCATACGCTGGATATTTCATCTTCTCCATTTTTACAGTCTCGTTTTCCGTCGCATACTTGATTTGGGGAAATGCTGTTCAAGGATTAGATCATATTAGATTCTTAATTTATAATTATAAGCTGATTAATGCGCATAAGCTTAAGCTTACCATGCTCCATAAGCACCACACTCGTACGTCTTGCCCTGAAAAATACATGGCTTGAGTGCTCGGCAGAAAATCGGATCTTCATCTGCATTTCCGCTACTGCAATCCGTTTCTTCATTGCAGACTTTATTCCAAGGTATGCAAGTGCCATCTCCACAGGAGAATTGGTTCGTTTCTGCACATCTGAGAAATATAAATAAAATATAAAAATCAGTAAATTAGAATTTTATTTGTGAAAGCACTGCATAAGACTGCATAAGAACTTACCTGATATTATTTAAAAGCCATTCCAGTGAATTCTTGGAACGATCGTAGAAGTAAATGGCTTCCTTGTTACACCAATGACTTTCAGTTTTGATAGAAGGAATTAGTGCTGTTGGTCCAATCATAAACCATCGATTATTGTAAACTGGAGTTACTGATGCACTTCCATGTAAAGTGCATGCCAGCTCATCGGATGCTAGAATAACAGAAATTGAAATACAGGGTGAGCGGGAGTAGGGATCGGAACAGGTCAGGTATATGGGTCACCCCACCTGAACCCGACCTGATCCGAAATATTTCGGGTAGAAAAGGGAACAACCTGAACCCGACCTGATTTGTGTCAGATCATGTCGACCATCGACCTGAGCTGAACCCCAATTCTCAGGTCAGGTCGGCCTGATTGCCTGATCCGACCTGATCCGACCTGATCTGACCTGATCTAACCCATAACTATTTAACTCAGCCTTCCAACGCTAGCAAAATACTACGAGCACAGAGTTTTGAAATCTTCTTTGCTGGACAATATATATGCCGCTTCAAAACTCTTCTGTGACTACGAGGTACTATTATACAATTTTCTGGATTGTATTTTTACCGTACTATTGATTGTTGTATTATTTACTAGGCCTATTTTCTATGACTTTACTTACCAAATATGCCACTAACGTCCTTCTACGTTGTAAATTTGACTTCACATGCCGACTTCCGCAGTAAAAGTTCAGATTTGTTGCAATAACTTGTCTAAGTAATGCATTTACGCGCAATTATGTTGCATTGAGAAAAAGCTCAGTTTTTGTGCAAAAATTTCAACAATTTGAACCTATTCCGGCAAAAATACCGCTGAAATTTGAAATTCAGGTACCCGAAACCAATTGATCCGAAATATTTACAGGTTAAAATTGGCTGACCTGATCCGACCCGAAAAATATCAGATCAGGTCAACCAACTCTGTAACCTGACCCGATCAGGTACCTGACCGGAAACTGATCCGAAATACCTGATCCGTTCCGAAAACTAACCATATACGTTGACATGGAGGAATATCCCTAGCAACCGCGATGTTTTTTCGATAAAATTAAACCTTAAAGCAGGAGATGTCTCCAGTCCGAGCTAATTATCGTTGTACGTATGCTAGTTTTTGCAATTTATATAAAAAAATAATCGAAGTTGTTCTGATTAGCTTCTAAACTTTGAAAAAAAATTTAATTAGGAATAATTACCACATCCATCTTATTTTACAATTTTAAGACGCTTGTGTTTGAATACTTGGAATTAGTGGAAGCACATGATGCATTACCTTGAGCTTTACCGCAACCAATGTGCTCCGCAGTTCCCTTGTAGAAAGCTTGGAATTTGTTTTTACAGAACTCATCTGTTCCAATATTGATGGTAACAAGTTTGAGGTCACTGGACCCATTGGGATTTGTTGGACTTCCAAATCCGCCTTGACGAGCTTCCAGCTTCGTTCCAAATCCGGCTGTGGGTAATGTCTTTAGAAAAACTGGTAAACAGGCTGCCTTGACGTAAGGCGTGTCCAGATTTAATTTCGTTTTGAGATGAAATAGGAAAATATGGAATTGTCGATTCTCTGGTTCGTGTCCACCGTATGGAATGATATGACTAACCTTCAAGTAAAGATTTTAAATTGATTATGCACCAACAAAATACGATGTTTCAATTCCAAGTTCAAAAATCAGTTTACTGCTTATTTACACGTACCTCAGCAATTTGCGTATGTCGATCCACATCTTGTAAATTATTTGATTTGAGTCCAACCGCAATGAGATGATTGACAGCTGGAGAAATGAAATATTTGGAACCCTTTTTGGCCGGTTCGCCGTAAACTCCGGCAAAAACAGTTAGAACCACGTTTGGAGAAATTACAGTTCCAGTAATTAGGAATTTGAATGGTTGCTTCGAATTGGCACGTGCGAATATTCCTGCCAGAATTAAGATAACATGCCAGATTCGAATCAGATCCATTTTAATTAGAATTAAGTATTGAATTTTCCAAGTTGCGTTGCGAATCTTGATTTACCTGCTGTCCATGGCACTTTTGAGCGCAGATCTTCGTTCTCCTGAAGCGCCCCACAATCATCAGCTGTAAACGCAGAAAATACATCTTGTAATTCGCACATTTACGTTAATTAGCTTAAATTCGGCTGTTTTAAACGGCGAAAGATTTCACTTACATTGAGCTAACTGAAACGCCTGTCCATTCGCACCGATTGTCACATTTGCACTCAGAATTAATAGAATTAGGTACAACCTCATGCACATAGTACTGTAAACTTTAAATCTGAATCCACGCTGCCTTATGTATGCACAATTAATTAATTTGCAAATTTTCAAGAATGACCGTATTATTAGTGCACCCAAGTGATCACTTTTCATTCAGCACATGCACCTGAACTTGAAGAGAGATCCTTGTCTGATATTGTACATAGTATAGTGGTATAAACTTGTGACGTAGGTAGGCGTCATTATAAGGAACATCTTCGGCGTCTTTAGAATCTGATTTGATTGGGGGTCGAGTATCGAGCATATGTTAATACGCAAACCACGATGTAATTGGTTGTAAGAGTCACGACATGCTTTGACTAAATAGTTGTGCTAGAATAAGTTTGTTTGCGAATTATTCGCAAATTCTATCTAGCCGCCAAACGTGGGATTTGTAGCAAGACCTGCATCAACATCAACTCGTCATCGTCTAATTGGCATTCCGAGCCTATTTACATAGTAAAATACAGAACTCATCGGACCAGTTTGGCTCCCTCCCAGTTATTGTTATTACATGGATTATGAGATTTTGGAGAGATTAGGATCTTCAACAGGTGAAATGGCAATGCTAATTATACAATTCCAGGTATGCATTTCGAGTAATCTGGGAATGCTTGGCGCAGCATGGGTAATTATGATTTTTGTTGGATGCTTAGCTGACGCTTCATTCTAACTTTTGAAATGTTTCCATTTTACTTCGACATTTTGAAATAATTTGTGTAATTAATTAAGTCTTGAGCCGGTCGAAATAGATGTTATTTCTTAATATGGAAATATTTAATTATATTTATGTATTTACATATACCGATGCACGGGGTTCGGCGTATACATAGTATATTTGTACGTCCTACGTCCCGTCCCGTTCCAAAATATCGATAATCCAATCTCTGAACCAATCCACGTGTGTGAAAGCTGCATAATTCTCAACATCGCAACCGCTCGTGTTGGACAGTTGACCGCTGCTTACAATACCCTAATTGAAATCAAGATTCAAAATTTGAAAGCACGTTCTAGATCAAATTACACAGATTAGACTAGTTATACAGGCGTATTGATAATTTTGTCATTGCAAATTGAAAAACCTGCCTGACGGCAGCTTGCGACCAAAAGGATGTACGTAGAAGACGCACATGACGACGAACATAACGGGCTAGACGACGTGCTAGACGACGTGCTAGACGATGAGCTACACGTAGACGTAATCGTTTCCCGTTGGGCTAACTATT
>JAQFYU010000804.1:0-18524 GCA_034694905.1 Ceratophysella granulata | reverse complement strand
AAAGTAGGTCGACAATGAGACATTAGTTACTCTGTTAAATTGTAAGGTGTTCGAGCTTCGTTGGCAGCTATGATCTGTAAGATGCATCTTTTTTGAATTAGTCAGAAGAGGACGAGCCGCCGGGTTTTGGCGCAAATCCATTTTCGGTAGGTTACTAGTTACTATGATTGTGGCTTGTGGCCTAGGGAGAATGCCTGTTTAACGTTTGCATAATGATGCGACGCGACTTGAAGTTCCATAATTTCTTTAAAGTAAGTCAAAGATACTCATTTAGAAACGAATTTCCTACTACGACAAACATGATGCATCGGAATCAAACCATTGCATGGGTTGTTTCCTTAATTTTGTCGTATTTTTGAAAATCTGTAAGGGAGGAAATTTGTTAAAAATTTTAAGAGTTACATTACTAAAAGTTGGTAAAATAGACATAATACAAAATCTTTGACAACTTTTAGTCGAAAGTATTTAAAATTATTGTTGAAATCTGTATATATGAATATTTTAGCCCAGATAACCTCAATTGTACAGCTAGTGTCGGAATTCACTAGTTTTCACCTATATTAAAACTTCAAAAATACTAAAAAATTAATGAAGCAACCCTCGTACAACACAACATAGTAAGATTGACGTACTTTATTTTCTAATTCTACGAATCCCGAATCTCTAAAAAATATGTTATTGTTTTGATCTGCGAATGTTGAAATACAAATACAAACAAATGAGTCATCGTTCATTGTATAATGTAAATTTTGGCATGTAAAGCTTCAGTGAGGAAGCCGAGAAAATTCCCCTACCAGGTCAAGTTGTACCAAAATGGTTTAGTTTAGACACTTGAAATAGCAGGACGATGCCTAGGAAGCATCTTGGTAAATCCGCCTTATGACACGATAAAGTTACATTCTACATGCATTGGGTGCCAAACTGAAGTGCTAGATTTGGAGATGAAAGAACATTGGAGACTGGCATTGAGCCATTTATAATACTTATAACTCTCTTGTTTCCCAGCCGGCCTTCTGCCCAGTGTCGTAGCATTAAGTCTTCCTTCACAGCACCATAATAAAGCAGCATCATTCTAACTCACTAGGAATTAGCGTCAAGCGAATTATTTAAACAGAACTCATAAATTAGGAGGTGAGTTAGTTACGATTTATTTCAAATTGTTGGCCAGGCTTTTGGCCCTTGAAATATAACCGAATATTAAACTACGACAGATGAATCCAAACTCGGAATCCTTACCTAGTGTACAGAACTTAAAATGGATATGTCTGGCGTCCTAAATTCTTAGTGATGTGGGCAATGAGCAACTGGTAATAAAATAAAACCATAACGTCTTCCGTGCTCTTGTGATGCAAATAAAAATAAATATGTAAATTTAGAAAATACTTAACCCAGATGCCTTGCGTTTCAACAGCTCCAGTTCAACCACCTTGGTCTATTCAAACTCGCCTGTGCAATGCATTAATACAGAACATGCATGTCTGAGAGGCAGCTGAGTAAGCCTCAAAGAATTCTCCTATTCGTACAAGTCCAAGCTTTGATCACTTGAAGATAGCAATTAATTGAGCAACAGCTCTTACATTAGGCCAGACCAAGAACCGGCTCCAGTTGATCTCATATTTCATAAGTACCTAGCCCTTCCAGTTCTACGTATTCTGGAGCCTTGAGAAGTGGTCTATTAGAGAACCATAAAAAGGAGAATGGGCGGAACGAGCTGAGAATTAATTTGGAAGACTTTGGTGGAGCGTCGACCGAGACAGATTGGGAAAGGGTTCTGATTCAAATTAAGGGAAATGAAACGAGGGTTGTTTCGTTAAATTTGGAAGATATTTGAAAATATGTAAAATAGACAAAAATGAAGAAATCGAGTAGCTTTCACCACATAACCAACTCGTGACTCGTGAGTTTCGTTGCAGCAAGTAATTCTCTAAAAAGACCTGTAACGTATTACAATTATTGTAAAAAAAACGTGCAAATTCTTTTTGAAAATTTAAATTCTCTCTTTAAAACAAACATCTCTCACTTATCTTTTGTATTTGAGATCTGAGTAGTCACTACTGCGGTTTTCTGAAGATAACTTAATTCATAGCATATGCTTAAACTTTCATGACATTTTCATGCCTTGCTGTTTCTGTTTTAGTGATTTTTATATAGATGATGAGAAAATGAATTTTGGTGAATTTGTAAAAAACTTTTGTTCCAATTGGAATAATGTCCTAAATATTTGAACCAAATATATGATATTTCACATGTGTTCAATTATGCAAGCATTCAAAAATATACATACAGACATAAAGATTCTAGAATTTAATTCGATTTATATTATTTTTATTTAATTCGATGTTTAACATCTAGACTATTTCGAACCTGTCGGCATTTGGCATGGCTATTTCTGCCCAATACTTTGCAGTAACTTAGTTTGGATACTATACATACGTTGCATATGGTCAAAATATAATTTAAACCCAATTCATTGATTTCTCTGAGTTTTACAAGTTTCCAAAAACAGCCGAAAGCTTATGAACCAACCCTCGTTTACGGAGCAGATTACTAGAATTAAGATTTAGTTGAGAATGGATTCAGGCCAGAACTCCTTTGAGCTTTTATGAAGATTAAGTTTTGGGAGACGCCAATTCCAGGGCTGGTTGGAATGAGATTCTGATTTATCTGGCCTTAATCAGGGCAGGATCCCTTAGGACCGGGATAATGGAAACAAGAGAATCGGACTGGACTTCGGATGTGGGCCTCTTTAAAAGGAACAAATTTTTATCTAGCAACTCATTACTTATCCCTAGTTACTCGGCCAAGCCAGAGAAAGCAAACCACGAGTTCTATCAAGATAATAGGCCTGAGGATTAAACAAACTTTTGATTTTCATGCTTCACCATAGGTGGGCGGTGAAGTCTTGGGCTCTGGAAGGAATAGTTTCAGTACAAACCCGACCTACATTACGTATCTGGGATCCAGATCAGTTTCCATTTCATTTCATGACTGTGAGGAAAGAAGAAGATCCTAAATTCTGTTTGGGGATGGCTCCCGCATCATTCCCGATTGGGTTGGTCACGACAGGCCGACACGTTAAGAGTATTAAACCCCTTCTCGGCCTAATGATTAAATATTGATTACTTTTGAGAAAACCGTCACGGGGACTCAGTGAACACTCCCTATCCCATCCAATGCCCACTTGAACTTTCCAGCCGCGTGTCTGGGCACCGGGGAGAAAATGATTGTCGTTTGTCTGCGCCCCAATGTTTGCTCCACTTGAGACTTGGGGAGAAGTTAAATAAATTGACCAAATGACATGACTCGGGTCGATGGAACCTAGACTTCTTCCATTTCTAGTGCTAGACTCTAAGGCTTCCTCATAATTACAAATATTCCCATCAATCAAGCCAAAAATAAACAGAAACACTACAGTTCTTGTCAGACGCATTGCCACCAAATTCCAAGTTTTAGACAATGGGTGTCCTACTTTACTGTCTGATGATTAGGGAACGGTTTCTTCTGAGAAAACATTTTTCTAAAGAGGCTATAAAATTTTATCGCAAGATTTCAATTATTCACACCGGCAAGGTTAGTATAGACAAATTTTATTTAATGTATTTAGAGGTTCTAGTGCATATTTGATGTAATTTTTATGTACATATTTTGACATTTTTCCTGATTTTGTTGCATATTTTGATGCTTTTCAAGTTTTTTGCATATTGACATTTTCCCCCAATTTTGTTGCCTATTTTGATGATTTTCTAAATTTTTTGCATATTTTGAAGTTTTTCCTAATTTTGTTGCATATTTTGACGCTTTTCTACCCTTTTTGCATATTTGGACGTTTTTCTAATTGTACTGCATATTTTGACGTTTTTCTAATGTTGCTGTATATTTTGACGTTTTTTAATTGTGTTGCCTATTTTGAAGTTTTAAAAAAAGTTTTTCTTTTCCATATTTTGACATTATTTTAATTCTGTTTCAGGTTTTGTCATTCTTCTATTTTTGTTGCATATTTGGATCTTCTTAAGACATTTTTTTAGTTTTGATCAGTATATTGTTGACGAGTTTCAAAAACCAACGCGGTACAATATTAATTTTAATAAAATGTTTTTCAAAATTTTTGATGGTATGCAACCAACCTGGCTGACCGATTTTCTTACCAATCATTTATGTTTCGTTTTTTATTGTTTTCTTCGCATAACGATTTGTGCTGTGCTGCATTTTTTATAACTAATTTTGTCGTATATAATGCATATTTTTGGGTGTAAAAGTTTTACGATCGTTTTTTTACTTGATTACATGCGAGCCGTTCGTTGCTGATGATATAAATGCAAAACCGACATTCTAGGACTGTTTCTTCTGATACACTGTCTGTTCATATATTCTATACCGGCTGGCTGCAGCTTCACTGAATTTACATGGCCTGGTAGTTATAAATGCATCAGTGATTCTTCTGAATGGAATTTTGAGTTCAGAGTTCTAAGCACTCCGTCCATCTTGTTTGGGATGTTCTGAGTTCCAATCAATTCGGTTCTGTTCTACTTCCAGAGAGACAGAGACGCAGCATGGATGCGAGCTGCATTAGACGAGGAGTCCAATCTACAGAAAAGGAGCACTTATCTCTCTCTTCGCCTAAGCTCCGAGAGTGGATGTTTTAGATACAGTGTTTAGAAGCGCGTGGATAAAATTAACAAGATGAGTTGCTAAAAATAGGAATGGGATGGGAGAACCTGAAACAATCCAGACCTCAATAACTTTGAACTCGACCCCGTGGCACCGGGAGGTGTGCGTAGGCTAAACCAAATACATATTATTCTCAACCGAGCAGCCACTCCCAATCTACATGCATTTTTAATCCCGGTTTTACAGTATTTAGTTATTTACATGTTTGTATAAATCAAAATATTTCGTGAAGCTAGACCGGTATCGCTTGCATAGTAAATCTTGTGGAACTAGAGATGTATAATGCTAAACTGAAAACCAGCAAAATAGAACTGAACCATGTAGCATATGTACATTGCAGAAGACCATTTAGCACAAAATTCCTGGATATATTGGTAAAACGTAATGGAAAATGGAAACAGCAGGGATGGTAAAAACTATTTGTTTTTTAAAATCATTTGCTTTAAAATCATGATTTTTCGTTTTTGGACTCTAAAATAAATTTAATTTTACAATTTTGATTTTGGCAAATGTGGTTACAAGTGGTTATCTTGATTTTGACTAAGTTGGAAAGCATGATTTTGAATTTTGAATTTTGAAAATCCTGATTTTCATGGGTTGATGTTCTGAGATCCAAAATGCATATACAATTAGCGATTTTAAGTGACACAATATTTTTGATTTTGAGTTTGTGATTTCGATCTTGTCAAAATATGCAATTTTGATTTGATTTCTGGGAGATGATTAGTTAATTTTGACCAGAAATCATAATCTCGAGATTCTGCCAATGCCTGAATCAGCCAATACTTATATTGTTTACTTCACTGAAGAAAGTTTGAACGGAATATTCGACCGCCGAAGAGAGCATTTTATTTTCATTTATATTCTGATTATGATAAAAACAAAGAATACTGATAGCTGGAAAGAGCATTTCCATTTTCGGTCTCGTTTGACTGATTCGGAATTCCATCTCCAATCTCCACAATTGACCGAAATGGCAATGACCATATAATCTCCCTTCTAGCCAGATTCCTATTGTATTTTACGCGATGCTTTGGAGCAATGTCTGTGCACGGTGAAAGTGAATCACAGTAACGTTGAACGTTGACTTTCTCCTTTGGAAAGAGCATTCTTAGCACTAGTAGTGTTGGACGACGCAGTCATCCATGAGAATAGTCCATCGATTGGACAATTGGACAAGTCCCGAGGGTGCAATATATTTGCCATGAACAGAATGAAAAGCACGAGCTTATTGGATCTAGAATGTTTCCCAATCAACGCTTCCATTTACTCAACCCAAAAAGGTTTCTGCTCTAAGTGGCTCAAGTACCAAAACTGCATTATTCAGTATTTTCAGCAAATACTCGATTTGGACCAAAAATTCAGCAAATTAAATTATGAGGTGAAGGTTACTTCGATTTGTACTTGTTTTGAAGCTAACAAGATTTAGTTCAGAAGGACTGGAAGAGGACGAACAAGTTTTGAAGTTATAACAAGCCAAAGGGGACTTGTGGGGCTTTGGAGCAGTTTGAGGCTGCATTAATGTTTTTTATCGCTTATGTACCAGAAATAAGCCCATTAGTTCAAAAACATGAATAAATAATTTTTTGTTCCTGCTGAAAGTGATGTTAATCAGACAGGGCTTCCTTCCTTACCTGTCCTAAGTCCTAACTGTAACAATAAATCCTATCCAGATGCCACATTAATTTACAATGCACATACGGAGGAGGGCATCTACACAGATACAAGCCAGAAACCCCAGAAGATGCGAATGACTGGAGAATCTTTGGCTATATCCACACACACAGTGCGTACAGAAAAACAAATACTATTAAACAAAATCCTTTCCGTTTTTAAGCTTGCCCAACCCTCTCCCCTTGGGTAACTATGGTACTTTTAACGTGGCAATTCAATGTAGACCGAAAATATATGCATACCCAATATTGGTGTAAATTTTACTAAATCCTAAACGATAAATTGCAGTTTTAAGAGCACTATTTTATGATAAACGTCTTAACAGGCTTTATTTCACGTTCCAAAAATGAAATAGGACGTATTTAACTCGTTTATCATGCTAATTTAGAAATTTCAAGCAACGTAATTGCAAAGAAATTGGTCATCCGTGCCTACAAATCTACTCAGTTTGAATCTTACAATACATATAGTAGATTTAATATTTAACCCGTAAAACCGCTGGATAATCCGAGTGCATGTTTCATGCTTCTTATGTATTGTATCCGAAAAGGGCAAGGGGGATTCTTACATCTGAGATAATGAAAAAAAAGACACAACAATCGTATTCTGCTGGAAGATGACCAGGTGAAGTAAAGTGACAGACAGATGCCCGACGAATGCCAAAACCACACCTTGCCTTTATCTTGCATTTTGTCCATTCTCCATTCTTCACAGACATCTCATTTTGATATTCACATCTTGTTCGAGGATGATGATCAAAGAATGAATTTGACTAATCCTGGCCTGGAGAAGGGTTGAAATGAAAACGACTGAATGTTAAATGTGTGGGACAATGGACGGGAAGACTCCATGCAATGCGGGGAATCCGAGGCCAGAGGATGATGCATGAAGGCATCTGAGCCATAAATACAAATACCTCTGAGTAAGAAATCGTGTACATACGTAGGGGCTTTCATTTCTTAAAGTTATTTTACATGAAACTTAACTAATCACCAGCAATAAGTCATCTTATGCAAGTATGCAGATGCAGGCTCAACATCTCATAATTTAGCTGCATTTCTTAAACCCGGCATAGTTTGTTTAGATTCTCAATTCTGAATGCACTTACAGTTA
This sequence comes from Ceratophysella granulata, assembly GCA_034694905.1. Taxonomy (NCBI): domain Eukaryota; kingdom Metazoa; phylum Arthropoda; class Collembola; order Poduromorpha; family Hypogastruridae; genus Ceratophysella; species Ceratophysella granulata. Next base: position 11,069 of record JAQFYU010000804.1, on the reverse strand, counting down.
GTTGTTTCTAGCGATGACTCATTCGCCAATTGCTGTAAGCAAGCGAGAGACTACCGACTACAGATTGTTCGAAAAAGTCCACGCAATATAACGCTAACCTGCATTATTGACAGCGTTCAACGTTATATAATAAATTGTGCGTAATTCCGGTCGTTCACAGATACACGCGGTAGCTTGCATGTTCAAATACAATTTAGGAATAAAATAATAAAATAAACGCTTCCAATTTCATGACCTGGACTACAGCACGTACGTTCAGATCCAGCCGCTGCATCCCTTTATAATGACGAGTTGCTATGTATATGTGAATGTGTGCATTTGTCGCACGACTTTGTCGACACGGTTGCCAATGTCCTGCCAATGTAATCCAAGTGTACATCATTTTTATGCAAAAGCGTAAATACGCTTTAAAATTCTATTTTCAAATGAGAAGGCATGTAAATAAATTATACTTTAAACAAATACCACTTGGCAAATCCAATTCAATACACAGACCAGTGCATTGCATTGACTCAAGGGTCAACTATCATAAAACTACGAACCGAAATACGACCCAACTAAATCCTTTTTGAAGCCAGGAACATATTTTGTTTACACGGATCTGAATCTCATGAAAAATGGCGCGCACACCTGTGTGTGAAATATATTCCATTATGATTCGAAAATGAATATTGTCCACCAGCGCTGCAGCGTAATAAGAATCAGTAGATGCCCAGAGCTGCCGTTAAGTTAGTCATTCCCCTCGCCTACTGAGAACTCTTTTAATGCCTTGCGTGCATGGATTATTGCACTCTGGAGAACCTAATGTGAATTTTATTATTTTAGGGCAGAGGTGAACAGAGCATAGTAGATATCGCATTAGAATCCAAGTCCGTGCGTCTCTGATGAAATGGGTAGTGTTGATTAGAGAAGGCACAAGAGTGACAGGCGTGGCGGAAATAATGAGAGATATCCTTTGGCTTTTTTGTTTTTGGAAATTATGAGTCCAAGTTTCACCCCTTGTTGGCCATGGAATACAGTTCTGGAACAAGGTTAGGCTTTGAGGTTCTTCCGTATCAACCACATCACATTTACTAATTAAAACGATATTAGGTTGTACACGTTCTTGCAACTCAAAAAAAAATTGTCAAATAAAACTGTTTTTTAAAACATGAAACTTATTATAGGAATTGCTAAGAACTTGTTAAAATGAAACTCTACTCAACACTTAATTTCAAAGAAATGCCTGAGGGCAATTTAAACATCAAATATCCGATTTTAAGGTAAGAGGTTTAAATATTGTCGCCCAGGCATGGACGAAATCATTAATTTTGAAAACCAGCAACATTAAAATCATGATTGGCTTTAGAGTAATTTGATTTTGTGATTTTGACACTGTCGAATTTTTATTTTTATTTTGACGACCTTAGAAACTATATATGATTGTTTATTTTAATAAAATCATAATTTTTATGAAAAGTTGTGCTTTAAGATCATTATGCAAATATATTAATTTGATTTGATGATTTTGACCTTGTAGAAGGTAAAATATTGGTTTTGATTTTGTAAATAACGACTAGCTGACGTTTGACCAATGATGATTAAAATCGTAAAAATTTTGACCATCGCTGTTGTTGCTATGAACCTCTCTGAACTGGTAAATAAATGCTCAGTGCTCAGCACAGCAAGCTACTACATACATAATCTCACAACTCACAGTCACAACCAGAAAATGTAAATCATAAATGCCACAGCTTGCTCAGGATTTCTCTTCATCCTCACCACATCTCATATGCATAGACCTAGGAACTAATTACTAGCTTACTGGAAAAATTAATGCTCACCCTCTTCTAATAAATCCAGAGCGATGATGATGCATTGGATGACATTAGAATAGAATGGATATTACATCTGACTTTTACACTGGGGAACACAGACCCGCCTTTACCAGATACACGTCTTCGCGTCACTTCCAAGTCCACCCAGAACACGTTCGAGACAGGCATTTGACTTTTGACTAGGGAGATATTAAACAATATTCCCCTGTATTCCACTCCACAGTGGGACGAATTTAACCTAGAGCTAAAGCCTGTTCTTTATTCAGGTTTGAGAAGCGTATTGTGTGACAGATTGACTCCTTAGTGGCTTCCAGTCATGGAGGATTAGTTGATGTAGGAAGCTTGCATGCGGAATTAGTGAAAGACTCTAATCCATTCATATTTTTGGCAGCGTTTCGTTTCGCCTCGTCATAAAAATCCTGGCATTTCCCTCCGCCTTGACATTGACATTTAGTTTCATAATAATGAGGAATAGTGGAAGACATGCAGAGACAAAAAGGTATCATCAATCAGCATACTTTCTACGCACAGATCGTATCAGGAGTCTTGAGTTGATGCAAAATGCAGCAGAGCCCACGTGGATTGGATCATGGATCTCTAGACAAACACACACATGGAGCTGGAGTTCCACGGAGGTCATTGTCTTCCGTGACGCATGTGGGTATTAATGCATCAGCACTTAATAACCATAAATCCTGGTCTCGAGATTGAGACGAACCTAATCCTCCGACCACCACGCAAAGTTTATTATAAATAAAAGATCAGAATTTGCATGGTTGATTCTAATCATGGGATAAGTCTTTCATGTGACTCAGTCAGCACGGAGTGCTTGTTCTCTAATTGTGCTTCTATTATCATCACATCATTAAAATGAAAACCTGTGCAGAAACTGGTGGTGCGTGCTCAAATCCTGTCCACCCGGATTAGTGGTGGAATTTGGAATTGAACATGTGTGGGATATGTGCGGGGTAATAAACAGCAAAAGAACTAATTTCAACAGGAATGTAGAAATTTGATCTCACGAAAATTCGGGCTCGAAAACTAGGTTCGGAAAATTATTTGCTCAGAATGATTCGACTCGGAATACTTTTCCCCAAAAATTCGCTCTCCAAATTCACTCTAAAATTGCTTGGGAAGATTCGCCCCAGAGAATTTACTACGGGAGATTAACTTCGGAATATTCACTCCTGGTTCCATAAAATTCGCCCTCCAAAATTAGCCGTAAAACATTCTCTTCCTTAAATTCGCCTTAAAATTCGACCTAAAACATTTTCTCCCTAAAATGCTCTCTTAAAAATTTGCTCCCAAATATTCACCCTCTAAAATTCGCCGTAAAACTTTCTCTCCCTAAAATTCGCCTTATAAAATTCGCCGTAAAACATTCTCTTTGTAAAATTCGCCTAACAAAATTCGCCCCCTAAAATTCGCCCTATAACATTCTCTCTCTAACATTTTCTCCTAAAAATGTGTTCCGTAAAATTCACCCTATTAAATTCGCCTTAAAATTTTCCATCCACAAAATTTGCCGCACAAAAGTTGCTCCTTGAAATGAGCCCGAAAAACATTCTCCTAAAATTTGTGGAAAAAATTACGCTCCCTAAAATTAGTTGCTTAAAAATTTGCTACTTAAATTTCGCACCCAGAGATTTGCTACCTTAAATTTGAACCTTAAAATTCCACGAAAACTTTCCCTACGCGAATTTTCGTGGAACCTAACAAACCTCATCCAGTTATTTTACGTGCAATGTCTCCACACTCGCTCACCTTGATCTCATATCAAATCAAATCAGGTTTTTGCTCAGACAAATATGTGCAACCTGCACAGGACTGGATTTTTGTGTCGTGTCGTGTAATGGAACTACTCTACATCTAATATACAATAACATTATACAATTCTGAGTTGAGTCTCAGTAATTCATCTTAAACACTCAACCCCACATGGAAGAAAGGCTTTTCTTGCGTTACAAGAAAGGAATCGTTTTAAGGAAATTACTTAGAAAAGGGTTGAGTGGAAAAAAAACTGCAGATCTAGGATCTGGGCTTAAATGGCACAGAGCAATATTCTTAAAAGAAGTTGAAGTTGAGAATCGGAAGTAATTCTGCAAAGTGCGGACTTCCAGAAATGCTAGCCCATGCATAACGGATGAGTCATGCTAAATCTCTATTCAGACCAGACCAGTGGTTTGGTTTCCAGAACATTTATACGTCAGAGAAGCTGTCAAGCGAGGAAAATCCTGCTTTTACAACCAGAAGACACAATAAAACCATTTCCAAGTGGAAATTTCTTATTTGTATTGATCTTCTTTAAACAAAGTACACTGGTTTGGTTTGGTTACTAAGAGCTCCTGTCCTCTAATCTTCCCGTTTTACTAACCCATGAAAATGTTTATTTATACACAGCGGATTGTATTCACATCTCCACGTCCCGTTTATACACACGGCTTCAGGTTTCAGTTTTTATGAGTCATGACATTTTCAGGGTGCAGGAAGTGTAGTTGTCCTGTTTAGTCCAGCCTAACCCGTCTCCATATGTCAGAGGACTTGAGCTGTTGTCAGAACCAATCTCCAGCAATGAGAATGACGCGAAGACGAGTTAACTGAAATTCCAAGCAGTTTACTACTCGGCTGGAATATGAAATGCTGGACGGAATTGCATAAAGGAGCATTTCATTTGATATTTCTACACAGTTGTTGGTACGTTGTTTCAGGAGAAACAGGATTTTGAGCCCTGGAAGCTTTTAGTTGAACCCTTTTATGACTGACATAATAGAAGCAGAGGACTTTTATCGTTCCTTTTAGGGGATTCCTCGATAAAGATCACGTAGATCTCCTATTGTGGAAGGCGAATCCCTGTAGGTCTTTGTTGTTCCTGTCCGTCACTCTTCGAACAAAGAGGATTCCAAAATTCTTTACCCAGGTCAGGTCTGGATGTGTTACAAATGACGGAAAGAGCTTTCACACTTGAGCCGTTGAAGCGCTTCTTCCATTCGGTATAAAAAATGCTCTGAAGTACTTGAGGCAGTGACTCTCAAGCTCGACTCAAGTGTCAAGTGTCCTCATCATCAATTTCACGACACTACTCGCACTCTTCGAGCCATGCAGAAGACCAGATGAAAATGGGACCTTTTTACCAACTTGAACCAAATTAGAGACGACAAGGGAATTAAAGCTGATGTGCTCTTCTTCTACAAATCATTAGTGCAGTCGGAAAGGTTGATCTTCAACTCAACTCGACTCTGTCTCACTTCAGTCAGAATTATTTTTACTGCAGAATTTTCAGTAGTAGACATTGCATGGCAGTACCAATCTGCGTTTGTATTTCTTTTGCAATATTCAGAAACTGCAGTTGCTTCGGAATTTAATTCAATCTGGTTATTTTTCCGCATGTTTTGTTTTCAATCATTATAACTAATTTAGCGATTTGATCGGCTTTTTCTCTCTGGATGTAAAAATTCCGTGTTCAAATAAATATATAAGTTAAAAGGCAGGCATTCTAAAAAAATCAACTTAGCAAAGTTGACTGATATAGAATTTAAATACGTAGAAATTGGTTCGCTATGAATGAGTTGCCCAAATAGCATTTTAAAGTACAACGATCGAAATAGTAGTGAATAGTGAAGTGATGCATAGTACAGTCTGTCGTCTAGGAATTTTTGATGTAAGTCTGTGGTTCCTAAAATAGTAAATATTGATCTTATATTTTATTTAGCGTCACTATTTGCACTCAAAATGTGTGCTGAAAAATCGTCTCAATTATCATGGGTAGGTGGAGCAAAACTCCTGTGGCAGCGGGGTTAAATTGATGCTTAGTTTGGTGTGGGAAAGGTCAATACCGATAGTCTTGATGTAGCTAAAATTGTTTTGGCTTAAATGACGTTTCAGGTTCCTGCAGAATAGCCGTGCTGGAGAATCTTGTTTTGCGGGATAGTACAAGTGCAAGTATAGCGACCAGAATCCATTTGTGCCCTTTCTCCGAGTCTGCATGAAGAAGGGAATTGAAAGATGATGATGATGTGAACATGGAGGGAGAAGTAGGCAGAGGAGAGAAGGAACGTGGGGAAGAAGGGGGGATGAAAATGGATAAAAAATAATTTTGGAATAGAAATGAATTGTAGAGAATTTTTCCCTCGTCTTCGTCTTGTCAAACAACCCCTCGTCTAGTCCAGAGACTGACATCCATCCTGATCCAGTCCTGCTCCTGCTTCGTACTCAGATGGGTCTTGTACCCTCCGCCCTCCTTTTCAGTGGCGTCACAATTAAATATTTCTGATGCAGGCACTTGTACACAAATGTCCATGGAATGTTTCGATATTGAATTGAAAACTGACAACCCGGCTTGGTTTAAGATACACTCATTCTTTAAAATAGTTTATATTTAATATTAATTTTACATTAATTTTTCCGCTGATCTTGCGGAGAAACCAGTAGTGCCTGAAGGAGAAAGTTTGCTTCCCTGAAAAATGAAATAGTCCTAATGTGTTTGTTGTACATATATATTCCTCCACTGTTATATTTTCTAATCGATCCAGTAAATCACACATACATACACCCTAACCTAACCGATCTCACCAAGGCTTGAGTGTCATGCTTTTATTCTGTTTGACTAGTGGGCTGTCAGTGGAATACTTAGGGGGCTCACGCTAAGGCAATTCCAGGAGCATCGAGCTACTGTGTTAGTTAGTTAGTTCTCTGTTTTATTATCTAAAAAATTGAATACTCCCTGTGTAATGCGTGTCTCCCTTCGTTCTTAAATAAACACAACTGACACTTTTTGTAATACGGAGGATCACTTTTTTAGGGCGGTCTGGATTAGATTAGGTCATAAATTCCCTGACCATGATCCATGATCCAGCTTGTCATGGAATAATGCCTTGCCTTGTATTCATAACCGGATAACTATAATCAAAATTGTATTTGTGTTGCGAGGAGTAGTAGCTATTTAAAGCTCGGCTTAACTTTATGGGAGGAAAGGTAAATAGAACTGAATTAATACTGTTCAAAACTGGTGGCCCGGTCATGTGCATATTATTTTTAATAGCAATTATATTTAAGAGTAGACGATATGGTATTCGTGCAACTAAGCGAACAAAGTAACACTAAATCAATCGGGATGATTTTATGTGTCAATTTGCCTTTCATCTGCATCATGCTCAAAATTCCATAAATCAAAATAGCGGCTATTTCATTTTAATATTAATGTAATATAATTTGACCTAAGCGGAGCTGAATTAGTTTATTGAAAAGCTTAATTAATTCTCAAAACGAAGCCGACACGTGTACTAACATTAGACACGGTTGTCTTACCGCGCCCTATGAATTCATGGAATGCTGAGAGTGCGAAATCATTTTTCAAAATATAATTTATTCATCCCATGGTCAGATCAACCCGTGTTCAGAAAGTCCATGCTACATGCTACATATGACTTCTCAAATGACCAAACAATACAGGATTACAAGATGAGTGATTTGGTTGGGTGTTTCTTGTTCGTCCTACATAATTTGAATTTAAATTCACTTGTAAAATCCTCCTGAAATCTTATCAATCCACTTGACATCCTAATTCAGATGATGATTATCTATCTGATTCTAACATCTAACACCGAGAACTTGAAATATTCAAATCCAGAGGGTGGAAACGCTTACGGATTTACATTTAAGGCAGAGGAACAGGAAATGACGGACGGATCTCAAGTTCTGAATAAGGAAAACGAGGTTGTGAGTTGTTTTGAATATGTAAAAAAAGGAAGACATTTTTAAAATGCGGGGGAGTGCTGAATTTGTACAACATGCAAGTTTGAGCAGACGGATATTAATTTCTAAGGGCAGATTTTAATGAGCCAATTTCAATAACATGCGGTTTTAAACGTTTTACAACGTTTTAAATCCATCAACTACAAGGTACGAATATGCCAGCATGTTGCAAAAAACGGAATGATCAAAGTGTTTCCGCCTGTTGAAAGCCGACAGGTAATAAGTAGCAGTTTGTTTCGCCAAGGTAAACAATCACGAACAAATGTCTGTAGCCCCATATTAATGCTTACGCCAGTTTGATTTATGGAAGTGTCAAGCTATTATTTTTCCAGGAATCAAAGGTTGGCGTGTGAGAAAGTAGTCGTGGTTAAGTTGATTGGAATCCATTGCATAGAATTCCTGAATGTTTATGCTTTGTAGCCAACTCAAGGAACACACGTGACATACGATTCAAAATACGGAAACAGACGCACTGGTGTTTTGTATGCAGACTACAAACAGAACTCAAAGGCTCAATACCATCAGCCTCATTCCATCAAAACAGATATAAAACGGATGAAACGGGAAGGAGATCAAGGAAAATCCGCCCATGCACAATTTTAAAATAACGAAACCAAATGGTACACTCTGCGTCTTGGGCCACTTCCAAGAAAAAAAGGAAAATTTGCTGACTGGGGAAGAAAACGCTTCTGGACCAACGTCTTGATTTCATTTGCACATTCTGGTAATAAAAATTCGCACGTATCTCATCTCTCTGGAACCTCCACGCCCAGTTCCTTTGTTCTTTGATTAGGTGGAACAACGACGAGGCGTGTTTCATATCCGGATTTGCCTGATATTTGCGGCCTTCTGTTCACCTAAATACCAGAATCAGTGAAAGAACAGATGGAGGTAAGTTTTCGTGGATGCCGAGAAAGGTTTTTACGTTTTACGGGTCTTTTAAGCTGTTTGGTCTGGGTTTTTTCCTAGCAGAACCATCGAGGTACGGTACACGGTACCTTAAGCGTACCAGTTTCACAATTAGAATTTTCCCTGTGTAAACTTCTGTGTCCTACTTTCTCTACTTCCTGATTACACCCACAATTTGTTCCTTCAGTTCCAGCTGATAAGAACAGAATATCCGTGTGATTGAGATAAAGGCGAGCATGGGTCTAATCATTCATGCTACATCATTAAAAACATTTGGTCTGCCGGGTATCTTTTCTAATTCCTATTAGTCATAGTCATCCGGAAAATTACGACCCAGTGAGAGATATAAATAGGGAACGGTATTCATGAAAGACTTGTTTTTCGGGTGCTCGTGAAGCATTGTGTACTTGAAATTATAACAATTTACATCGGCCTGGTTCGAATATCCAAACTTTTACTGCAATTTTTGCGAATGTTGAGGTTCTAGTTTCTAGTGCATATTATTTGCATAGTTTGAGATAATAGTCGACATTTGCATATTTAGATGTACATCAAATTTTGGTGCATATTTTATTATTTCTTTTATATGTTTTGCAGCTTTATGACATATTTTGATACCTCTTGATGGCATTTTTCTATTAAATATTTTTTATACAATGTAGTTCTTCGGTTTTTAGTTTTCTACAATTTCAGCTAATTTTTCGCTTTGCGTTTGCGTTTTCGAACATTCGATGGCTAGAATTTTGTAACAAGCAAAATTTTTTTTGAAATTGAACTAGTTATTATATTCTGTCATAGAATTTGATGTTAGCATTATTAAAATTATTAGAATTATTAAAATTTAATTATTTGTGCATACCTGTGCATATTTTAGTGTTTATTTCGACCGCTTTTAAGTGCATACAAGCCATTCTTTAGTTATTGCGCCCTTTTAAACCGGATCCAAATTTTCAATCCTCCCATTTCCCATATTGCCAATTTCTATTTATTAACCTTTTTACCCAAACTGGTCTACATCTGTGTTTCCAGATGAGCCGTAATATCTCCATTTTACAACCAGTATATGGCTTCACCCAGTCCAATTCATCACCTTCCTAGACACAGTATTTAATCCCAATTTGCTATCAGCTCCGCGCAAAGTGTGTAAATTCATAACATAATGCGGAAGAGACAAGAGATGACATTTTGGTTACTTCCTGTGTACTCAGGACTTACTTAGACCACCAAGTCGTGCGTACGACGAGCACGGTGACTGATTCCAAGCCACACTTGGTCCAATTTTCTGATATCAGCCGAATTGTTATTAAATATCGACTGAGGCAGTTCCATTAGGTTCTTTACCCTTCTTGTTTACAATTCCACTCTTTTCTTGGGAAGAAAGGGTAAACAGAGTGTCGCAGAGACATTTGAAAGACAAGACGCTCATTCTTCACTTCTTATCTCCACCGGTTGAAATTACGTACGACTCGAGAGACTCGACCTGCTGACAGAAGTGTGAGAGTGTATTCCATTTGCTCGGCCTGTCCGCCTCTGCATTTATTTAGTATGCATATATTAAAGGCTTTTGAGGTCTTAGGGCAGAAGGCGTGTAGTTCCATGGACCGAAGACCGAACCCAACTTATCTTCACCCGGGTAGTTTTCTTCACTATTTTTCGCTTCCTTTTCTCTCCGCTCCCTCTTCTTCATAAAATCGATTTACAATGTATAAGCCTGTGTCTGCAGAAAAAAATACCCTCCCTCCATCTCCAAAGTACTCTGCAAAGGGCTGAGAACATTGAACGATTACATCAACTCAACTTTGGCCATAGACTCCCGGATAAACAAGTCATAAGGGAGGCTTCTGTGGTAGTCCTCTACAAATCCACACAAAATCCTACCATATAAATATTTAACAGTAGTCTGAGAAGAACATGTCACAGATTCTGCACGCACCAAGATATATTTTAAGACAAAATTCGATAATGGTCATTGCGCAAGAGCTAGTCCAAATTGAATTGTAGATTGGACATTAAATAGTTATTGGGCTAATTTCTACTTCGGTATTAACGTTTGGTCCTTTCATCGGAAGCTTTTGTGTAAGCTTTGAACAGGCAGGCATGGGCAAAACCATTTGATATTTTAATTCTACGATGTTGAAATCACGACTTTGATGTTTTGCATTGATTTTGGTAAAGTGGCTTGCATTATTATCAGGATTCTGGCTCAAAAACATAAGATTTAAAATTTTTGAAAATCGTAATTTTCGTACTCGTATAATTGTTTATAAATAAGATCATAAATGTTAGTGAAACTCACGATTTTAAATCCCATATTTCATATTCTTTACGTTTGTGATTTTGATATTGATAAAATATATTTTTAAATGCATTTAAAAATGATTTTAAATGCATTTAAAAATGATTTTAAATGATTGCCCGCATTATATCAGATCTTAGCAAGATCATAAAATAATGATTTTCAAAATGACTGACCAAAATTAGCTAATCTTCATTTACTAAATCAAAATTAAGTGTACTTTTTCCCTTAACAAGAATAAAATTACAAAATTAATGAAAATATAGAATCAGGGATCAAAAATCGCTATTTTCACC
>JAQFYU010000803.1:0-18540 GCA_034694905.1 Ceratophysella granulata | reverse complement strand
GTCCAGCATAATACCCGAAACAATATGCATACAGTCAATACGCCGGTGTTGATTATTACTGCATACATTGAATATGAGAAAACTTGCGTTCCGTACACAACACACAACACACTGCAAGCCTGCTTGGCACTGGCACGGACGAAGTACAGAGAATCTGTATCCAACGATTCCTGGAGTTACCGTCTCGTGTTCATGCTATTCTGCTATCTAACCATAACCACTGATAAGCATGAGTTATGTTTTGTGGACGTAAACAAGTATTATAGCTGCACAATTAGTACAATGTGTCAACCTTTTTCAACGCCAATTGAACCTAAATTCTGCTTTCTACCCAGCTAAAGTCATAAGTGAAAAAGCCGTTGTATTTGTTTAGGCTTAATATAATTTATCATACTACTAAAGCACAAATGAATTAATTACTTAGGGAAAGACCATGTACTAAACAACGGCTGAAATAAAATTAAAATATGTACTTAGCAAAAATGTTTTATGCATAAATTAATCTTTTTAAAGAAAAATAAACGCTTGGTAAAAAATTCAATCAGCAAGGTTATAAAAACGCTATAAATGTGTAAAAACATCAAATTCGAATCAAGCGCCGAGTTTTTCAAATTCCAAAACAAGATAGTACACAAAACTAAAACCCCGCGAAAATTGTTGAATGGAAAACTAATATAATTGAATTTGTACCTTAAAAGAAAGTCCAGAAGTAAAAGTTCAAAAATTTGTCAAAAAACTTAATATGCATTAAGTAAAATGAGAAAGGCGTCAAAATAAGCAAATATTGAGTATACCGTCGAAACATACAAAAAGAATATGCTGAACAAGATTTGGTAATTGGAGATCTTAAGTTTAGATGCCTGCCGTAACCCCATAAAAAATGTTTTTACATAAACTTGCGTTCCCCTATTTTTCCAGAGAAAATAGTTGACGTCAATTGAGTGAAATGTAAACCGAAGATGACACAACTCAACTGATTTGAGTAAACATGGAAAGTTATGGGATTGGATTACAATAAGCGAGTGACGTGGTTGTAGTGAAAGATGCGTATCGATCAGCAGGCGAGAAGTCGGAGAAAGCGGGGGACAGAAGAAAGAAAGCAGGAAAGCCTTTGAGTCGACTTTTCTTCATCTCCCCTTTCCCGTTCCCCTTTCAACTCTCCTATTTGTATTAATATTAGCTTTTCCACTCAGAATACCTTCTGGATTTGGTTGTTATGGCTGGCTATAAATACGCACAGGAAATAGAAGCTTAAAAGCGTACTTAATAGCAAATCTAAGAAAGTGACCAATATTCATGCGGTCAAGCCCAACGCCCTTATTCAGCTCAGAATCAACTAACGTACCTAAGGCAAAATGCAACCTTTCACTTAATTCCGCTTCCACCAGAGTTAGTATGTAAATAATATTGCAAAATTTGGCATTTCGTATACATCCGTGTTGATATGATTTTTTGTTGCACAGGAATGAATTAGGCGAAATGATGCACTACACCGCTAACTTTCTCCCAATCTCAATACAGTGAAAAGTGTTTCGGTTTCTGTTGTTGTGTCTTGTGTTTGTGTTATTTGTATGTACGTACATACATAGTGTATAATGTAGTATGGTACATGCATGCTCAGCCATGCTGCAAAAACGGAAATGTGAATTCGACTTGCATGAACCTTAGTGTTATGTTGGGGCTCCAATTTCCATGAGTTTACAATTAGTTATAAGCACTTTACTTAATTACAATTGCGCCTGTCTTATTGGAAGTATTTCAGATTAATTAGTGAAACACATACAATGGATTGTTATTGGCCTGAGAAATCTCAACTATTCGGAGATGCTCATTTACACTGCTGAAACACGCATGTCAAGTTAATCACGTTTAATATTATTAACTGAAGTTAAAGCCAAACAACTTGCTTTCCTGTAACCGCAGCTTCCTTCACATGAAATATATAATATAGCAACGCAAAGAGCGTACCTACTGACAATGACAAAAACTGTGTAGCAGCAAAGCTACATAGAGCTCCGTACTGAACCTCACTAAGTCCACTTAATCATAAATGCAATGATTAATGATAAACTGGCGCTGAGCATTTACAATACAACAGCTGCTCGAACAACAGATTGGCCTAGTATTACCAGAATTACTCCACCAAAACCATTATTTTAGATATCTCATTTTTTATTTGATTCCCAGAAGACTCAAGGTTATTTTCTGAGCTTTGAAGGGCGTCAAATACATGATTTACAAGTCATCAGTGTACCTGTTACCACCATATAGTAAGTACATAGAAAACTTGCTCTTAGCTCAGAGTGGATTACTCAATACTCTTCTCACGTCCACAAATGTGGATGACAACAGGTATCATTAAATGCAAGATAAATTAGAATTATATACTAAGATTCATAAAAGTTGACCTGCACCTCCTGTGCAAAACGCAAAACTCAATGCAATTAGCAATTAGCATTAATTTAATCAAGTATTCTATTGAGATAAACACATAACAAATACGCAGAGGCAGAGATTCCTTGAAACTGGTAATAAATTCCGTATAGAACATGGAATATGTGCAAAAATATGTGGATGTGTATATAGCATATCTTCTCCTTGAACTCCAGAATAATGGCCACCCAGAGACTTCCCATTTTGCACCTTGTACCGAGAAGGCGTACGGTACAAGTGTATCAACACAAGATGTGTTTGTGGAACAAGTAAGTAAGTACATGGAAAAAAAGAGGCCAAAGAATTTAACGCGTAATAAAAAGGAGCGTCGTCTTGAGTCTTTTACAAAAGTTGGGAAAGTCTGCGCACAATCAATTTCTTTGATCCTTCCTCCTTCCATACTTGTTTCTCTTGATAGAAAACAATATCTGGAATAATGAGCATTCATGCAAAAGCTCCAATTTACTAAGATTCCTTCTTCCTCACCAAACTTCCTTCCTCTCCCCTAATCACGCACTGCTCATGACAACTGTCTGTAAATATCTTAATAGGAAGCCACATCCACACACCTTCACAACCCAATAGAACTCTTTTTATACTGCGTAAATTATGCTTCGATGCTATGTACATATTATGCAAACAAGAACTGTGGTCTCTTGTCTGAATTGAATATTAGTGGGAGTGGGATCCGCGGTTCTGAATAGAATAGCAAACCACACCCATTCCCAGGTTCCAGTCCAAATCCAAACACGAACCCGCTCCACGTTTATGTCTCGAGAATCCGAGAGCTAGGTTTTGGGTAGTTAAATTATAGATGGTATCTTAATTGCTATTGTTTGTTCCATTTTCACACAAGGCGAGAGATAAAAGACATTTGGGAGAAGGTATTGGAAAACTGGGCTCCTTACGGAACATGCACAGCACACCCTTCCACATGCTCATTGCTTCAATTTGATTCTGGCGAAATCAGATCTTATAAATTCCACTTGAAATTCCGCTACCATGCATCTCAGTAAATAATACACCACATGTATAATGTCATTGGCCTAATAAGTTACAAGGACTCGTTTCGAATTTGAATAATTGAATGAAAAGCATTTACATTCCAGTTGTGTCACAAATAGATTATAATGTATTGTAAAAGACGTACATGTGGGAATGAGCAACATTCAAATAGAAGGAGAAGATTTGCGGATCAAGGCACACTTGTAGAAAAGCAGAAGGAAGGAAGGAGATTGAAATAATTTACGACAGAAGACAGAACTCGGCTAGGCTCCTGCTCTCTTATTTTTGGAGAAGCACATTATAGTTCTTATTATTGAAGAGAAGGAACACTAGAGGGAAGGAGGGTGTTTCAATTCAACTCAGAATCCCGTCAACCTTTCCCATGCAAGAACAACATCTCAGCATTCTTCCTTTTCACTGCTGAATGCTGAACACAAAATCCAGAAGGTGCGTGTGTTACGTTAAGCCAAGTGTGAAGATCAGCGATCAGTAGGTAGGAACTTGCTCGCCTTTTCATGCCTGCAATTTACAGTCTCACTTTCAATTAGATCAGGATCAGGCGGCATACTCAGTAGCATTGAGCCTTTATCTAGAAAAACTTAAGAATTTACTTAGAATTCCAGAAGTGAAATACAAATTAAGCGAATTTTGTTAATTAAGCCAACCTTCGAGCATATGAAAAAGCAAAAATTTACTCGCAGTTGGATAGTTCTATTCCAACCGTGCCCCACTGCACTTCGACCAATGCTTCCGGCAATTCAAAATTAACCTACTCCTCTCTCTGTGAGCACGGAAGATGATGTCAAGGTTTACCTGACACTTGCTACATTTGGTGGATCATGAACTTCAACAGAGATCTGAAGTCCTGCAGGCCGCCGTAGAATTAAAAGAACTGCCAGGCCAAAAGTCCAAAGAGGCGGATGGGTAACATGTTGTTCGAATGCTCCAACAACACAAACAGGTACAAGAACTGATCTCGTCTGAGTCGTCAGAAAGAATAATGATAAAATCCTTACAGCTTTTATTACGCGGTACAATAGTAATAAATAGAAAACAGGTTTAGACTCCAGATAAATTTCTCATTTAAGTCTTAGCCAACAAACAAGAGTTAGAAGATAAGGAAATTATATTGGAAGTGCTAACTCTCTCGAATTATCGAATCCAGGCGACATAAGACTCTAATTGCATTGCAGAAGAGCAGTTTAGTTAAAAAAAAACATCCCAAAATTGGGTCAACCCTAACTTTTACAATTTCAAATGCCTGTTTCGAGGAATTGGGCTTAGAATGGGTCCATTTAAAATTCATGAATTCGGCTCATGCCCGGCACAGGCTGTTTCATGGCTGAAACCGAGCTCCATCCAAAAGAGGAAAGTATATAAATCCGAAACCCTGTCAAAGAAGTAAGTGAAATGATGGAAGAGGAGAATGGGGAAGAATGGTCATAAAAAGTAGAATCCAGGAGCCCATAGCCCAGCCCATCCCCATCCCTCCTCCACTTCGTGACATCCGCACACTGCCTCCAATATCCACACTTTGACTCCAGAATATTTATACTGGTCATTACATTTCCTTAATACATGGCTTCCGTCCAGCCCGGTTTTCCCGGCATCGTCCCGGATTTTAGACCTGTGTCTGACTCGGTTTCCCGACATTATATCGTTTACAAATCTTGTGCCGGGTGCAGGGAATACCGGTTTTTGCCATCGTGATACATATAATTATGCAATTTCTGTAATTAGCTGCATCTGACAGTCCATGTACGGTCTACAGTTGGAGAATGAACTTTAATTTCGGGATTGGTGGTGGAATAAGAATTTTTAAACACCCGATTTCGGAATATTCAAAATTGATCTATACCTACATTGCATTTTTTTAAACATTAAACACGATTACATTACGTATGTCAACAATTTCCATTATTGCGCGGATCTACATTAAGGCTCGCAAGGCCCATGCCCCCCCCCCCCCTGAAATATTTGAAACTTGAACTTTTCCGGAACCCGAGTCGACCCTGATCGAAATTAACAAATGTTCAACCCCGTTTTAAATTCGAGTTTTCCAACTTTTAGACTTCGCGCTGTTCTCGAACTTTAGCTCAAATATTATTATTTCACGGGGTTGCACAACGAAAATTCGCCATCAGAAACCAAAATTTTCTTACGCTTCGCGCAATTCTCGAAATTTAACTCCATTTAATTGGCTTTATATTGAATTAGTTCGGGATTCTGTAGTCGCCCATTTATGTTCGCCATTGAAAGATCATTATTGACCAATTTTTCGACGCATCACGTGCTGTGAATTGCTTAAGTCTGTTATAAATGGATTTATTAGCTGGAATGTAATGGAAATTAAGTAATTCGTCTAAATATATATATATAAAATTCATAACGGTATTTTTGAAAATTTTTGTTCATAAAAAATCGTTGTAGATAAAACCGATTCTTGCGGATTCGGGCCCCTCCCGTCGCAAATTCCTGGATCCGCGCCTGATCCCAATGGAGTTAATTCACTTATACTCAACTGTAATTCCAGGTGCTCTTGCATCTCGAGGATCCTAATAACACAATTTGATGCTACGTTTGGAGGTTGAGAATTGAGAACCAGAGACGTGCAAGTGCTAGGGGATAGGCAAGGGCATAGGGCATAACAAACAACATGCGGCTATTGCATTCAAGTCAAGCATCTTCAAGGATATTCTGCAAGAGCCAAGAAGGTCAATGTCGACTTGGATTGGACTCATTTGAATTTTGAATATATTGTGCCAGTTGACCGACTTGATAAGACCTAAGGCCTAATTATTGACCATGAGAAACTGTAACTAATCTATTGGCCAAATTGGTATTAGTAGTCGTAGATCCAATAAATCAAATAATTATTCCAATATACAACACAATTTCGCAAACACCTGTACGTACAGTAGTGGAGCAAAGGTAGCGCATATCGAAAGCGACTAGTACACGCTCATCAAATTCATTCTCATCGTCGTAGCTCACTCAAAATAATTGTACAATAGCCAAAACCATCATTGTAGACTATTTTTTGCACAGAGACCTTGAATCCCTCATGCAATCCAATTGACTACTTTATTATGGAGAATACACTATACAGAGATTAGATACACATAATCTATTATAACTATCAATCACCCTTCTCTTATAAACTATTTAATAATCTGACTCCTAATTTCCTCTAATGTTCTTCTCTGTGGATGTACAAATCACGCTTTAATCCTACAAATACTTCCTCGAGGACTCTCACTAACCTTCAAACATAATTATAATACTCGCCACATTCATCATGTGCATAGTTACTACATAGATAGATACACAAAAGACACGTCACTTGGTGATCGACCAAAAAAGAAATTCTTTTCAATTTAGTCAAGTGCCTTGATTTCTGAAGCGGAGTGGAAAAGTGAAAATCTTTCGAGCTTTGAGTTCGGATCAAAGTCTGACAGACACAAGAAACTGTGCTAAAAATTGAAGGGATCTTCATGCCAAAAGCCTCAATGAAACAATTCGTCCCCCGTTTCTTCTTAAATAAAACTAAATAATGACGCAGCGTTCATTTTGGACTTCCAAGCGTGTTCTCATGAGGCTACGATTTTCTATGCCAAAACAATTTTTTCGGGGGCCAGCTGTAGACTTTGAAACTTAAGATCTCAACGAATCACACATCACACTGGCCTTCCAATAACCGAAAATACTGCATAGGTTTTGCATATTTCGGGGCTTTAGTGCATATTTGCATATTTTGACGATTTCCCGTTTTTGTTTGCTTATTTTGAAGCTTTTGACCAATTTTTGCACTTTTATAGTATATTTTTAATACTTTTTGGAAGTAAATTTTCAATTATATTAGTAATGTTTTTAAATAACTGAATTTTTAGCACTTATCATTTCTGGACATATTTTAGAATTTCAAAAACTGTCGTGGTTTGATTTTAATTTTATATTTTTCAACATTTACGTTTTTAGTACAAGTACAACGAGGCGGAATGAATTCCCTACCTTACATTTATTTTAGATTTTTTGATTTTTAAGGAATATTTATGGTTCATTTCAAATGCATATTTTTAGTAAGTATATTATTTCTAACTGCGTTTTAGTGAGTCTTTCCTTATTTATAATTTTGATATAATTCCATAAGGTAAGTCTAAGCCTTCCTCTTCAATTCATCACCTGCCTATTTAATATACAGTGTTCCTCAGCATCACGTCAGAATGGTTTGGGAACATTGTGAACTTTATTTGTAGCAGGGTTTTGGGAATACTGCTAACACTCCTTGTTCATGGATAGACGAACAGTGGAGTACAACACGCCCTTCTCTAAAATATTCACTTGGAGAGGAAGTAATTAAAAAGAGGCTGCTGCTGGGTTGACGTGAACTATTAATTGCGTAGTAAAAAACTTGCCTCTGCTCATTTGCCGAATGCGGAGAAGCAGTTTGCTCAAGTTCTGAGACTTGATGATAGAAATTAATAGTTAGATTAGGCCAAAGAAAGAAAACCCAAATCCAAAATCCTTCGTTTCTGGTCAAAGCCGTCATAAGTTGTCGACAGTTATTAAACTTTACCTGATCCTTAGACAAAAAAAGACATACGTTTCCATGACGTGAGTCTGCCCGAAACCCTTCTTGTAGCCAAAGCCAACCAACTGAAACGCCAACAGAACCACTTTCAAATTCCATAAAGACAAAGCACATGAAAGAATTTGAACTGGAATTTATTCAGAATCTAATCAAATATAAATTAGTTTTTTCCCCTTCCCATTCCCTCTTCCTTTCTTTCCCCGACCAGCCGTCATTAATATGCAAGGTAGGGATTCCGTTCTGCACTTGTTACGTGACAAACTCAAAGACCAAGATGAAATTGGCAACTTTTTCTGCCAAGTTCGAGGTTTGACTTTTAAGAAGCGAACGAACCTATTTCTCCCTTACACATTTGACAACTTTGACATAACAATAATATTCATAGTAAATCGGTATACATTAGTCCAAAGTGGAATTCCGTGTATTTGTACACCGGGATCAGGATGAGTACAAAACCTTCGCATTGCGTGTGTAGATGGGCAATTATATGGTCTAGTTCTAGTTTGCCCAAAACATCGAAGCCCAAAATAGAAATTGCAAGCATTTGAATTTAGAATAACAACTTTTTTGGGAAAATACAACAATACATTTATTTTCAAAAGAAAAAAAATCCGATGAATTTTGAGTTGAAACTTGAAACAGGATAGAGATGTTGAAAAACATTAAACTGATCTTTAAGATAAGAATGCGGAATTTAAAGTACCAACTCTGAAAAAGTTTGGCATTTGGCCCGATTTCTATCATTTCAATTCCATGCGTCATGATTTGAAAAGCAGACATGTTACGCTTCTTATTGTATGCTGCCAATCAAAATATTCAGAAATGTGTAATGTATTCTAAAAGGAAATATAATTTATAGAATAAACACTTTCTAAGCAAAACTCTATAAAATATGAAATACACGTACAATTACATAATTACAATCCTCGTGAGTGAATGATGATTCAAGAAATACGTAAGTATATAAAATAATGTGAGCTTTTCAAAATCAATGTCTAATGTCTTCGATTTGCTTTCTTCTGTTTCCGCTCAACCGGGTTGTTCAGTTTGCAATTTCCCTAATGGCAGTTTGTCTCATAAAGTACAATTACAATTACCCTAAGTTTGAGCGAAAACCACAACAAATTAACTGTTGAACCCTGGTGTACAGTTACAGTGTACATAATTTACTTTAAATTTCAATCCTCAATCTCGCACATGATTTTTAAATTTTAAGGAATTTTAAAATCCCAAATCTGAACTGATATTTTGATATGAGTAAGCTAGAATCCGAATTTGAGGAATGGGCATGAAGGAAGGAAGATGTCAATTTTTATTCGTGTTTATATATTATAGATGTTTATTTTATTCAATATGTCTCGGGGTACATATTGAATTGAGGGATTCTTCTGCCTGTGGATTGGAATTGGATACTTAAGTTATAGTCAAAAACCCGGAATCGGATCATACATATACATTTAGGATCCGTGTAAAAGAAGGACAGAAGAAGCGTGGAAAGTGGGAAGTATTGGATAGACAGACACTTACTACTTTACTACTACCTTCCATTCCACCATGTCTACTTACTTACTATGCAGGATAGTTCTAAGTTCAAACTTTTGGCTTCCTTGCTTGCATGCATCATGTGCTCGAGAAAAGGCGAGAGAGAGAGTCCAATTTCATAGCACATAATAACTTTTTCCCCTCTTCCACCATTCACTCCTCGTATTTTGGAGTTTTCTTTAGAGTTCGGTTTAGCAAAAGCGTACTTCTATCCAAACGAGTACCGAGTACGTTATCGATCCATGCTACCATTTACTCAACATATAGAAAATATATGTACGCCAAAACTTTTCTCATTTCTTTTTCTCAAAATTAATACAAATACAGTCGGGAAGCGATCTAAGCTCTAAAAACCCCAACTCACTCTTAATCTGCAATTCAATTATCTAAATTACTCCATAGGCAGACTGGGCTAAAATAGTAGAACCATTCCACTTCTGAACTACTGCTGGACAAAAACTCACTCGCTCTGATTTCCTAACCAATGTCTACATCACACTTGAATGTTCAGATAAAGTGGTTTATTATGCCGAGGTAATTTTCTGCAAGAATCCCTCGAAACGCTTAAATAGCCTCTCCTATTTCCCAGTATCTAACCCAAAAGCTTGGAAGCATGAAGCAAAACAACATTTAGCACGTCTGTAGAGTTCCACCTGAAACCTTTTAAAATTATTATGTATGCCGTGGACACGACAATGAGCCCCTTCCTGATGCCAGATACCTTTTACTTGTCTGATTTGTGACTATAGCACAACTGAGACAGAGGCTCAGGTTTCACAAAAATTCTACCCGAAAATTCTTTCCTGCAAAATTTCGCTTTCACGAAAATTCGTTCCATCAAAATTCGCTCCCACAAAAATTCGTTCCCGCAAAATTCGTTCCAATGAAAATTCGCAGAAGTCATCAAATCTTTTAGATCTATATATCTACTTTTATTGAAGAGAGTTGGCTAGTTTTCTAGGAACGAATTTTCGTGATACCCGCTCACCGAGCTATTCTGCTTCCAAGCCAACCGTTTTTTTTATTTTTAATAGAATAGAACTTGTCCTTTGCCAACCAACTTCCCCCTTTTTGCCTTTTACAATAGTTTATTTTTCCTTCCATATAAAAGATTCCTCTCCCTCGCACTCTTCAAGTTCTCCAATTCAAAGCTACTCTTCAACAATGCACAATGCATAATGAAAATAACAATAATGATTCAAACTAAGTACCTCGTGAAGCTTTGGGGCTTTCTGCCTACTGTCCCCCTGCTTCACTCACAACACAATCACATATGAATTTACATCTCATTAAGAATCATATATTACCGATATTTGGTACTTAATTGTTACATTTCCCTCTTAATCCCAATTGACAAAAGAGACAAAATACTGCAATGCAGTGTGATTGTTGCTAAAATAAGACAATTTAAATTACCCCCGAAACCCAACAAAATATAATTTTTTGTTTGTAGCAAGGCAGCGCAATGCGTGATGCGTGAAATACAGAATTAGCCATAATTACTCGAAAACTTTATTCAATAATTAATATACTATGAATTACCACGTGACCAACAAACTTTTCAGATTTATGACCCAGGTTCATCGACGAACCAGCTCGCTCTAATAAGGGTTGTTTTATCTTTGTGAAACACATTTTCGGCCAATTCAACCCTTTTCAATTTTGTCTTTGGCTGAATGCCCTGTCACCTGTCATCATATTGTAGCATTATTATAAGTACTGAACTTTTTCAAACCAATGCAAAACTAAACTTTTGAGTTGTTGCGCCACCTAACGGTGTCTGGAAAAACTTTTTTTTTAGAGAAATTGATAATTGATTGCTCAGGGTTTGCTAATTAAAAAAATTGCTAATTCACAATTATGCTGATGGAACAATCTTAACCTTATGTGGTAAATTCAGACAAACTTGTTTGGGATAGTGTTCAAATATGCATTGTGTAGAGTCAAGCGTCAAGCGTTTGCAATTGCAATATGAAACACTCTGTCTATACTCTGAGCTAATATTCATTCCTGTGTGGCTACTCGTTCGGTTTCCAGCACCAATATTTCCCCATAGAACACTATACAATAATTTATGTTAATTCCACTAACCTCATCAAAATTTGAATATCCAAAATCCCCAGAGTGGAATCGAACTGAGCAAACCTCTATATATAATTTCCAATGAAAAATAAACTCACGTTTCTCAGTTCAATGGTTCAAGGTTGAGGATGGTTCAAGTATCATAACCTGCAGATGTCCTTGGGAAGATCCAAATCCACAAATGATGATTCTACTCAACGATTAATAGAAATAATCAAGTTTCAAAGCATAGTGCAGCATGAAAACTAGGAAAGTTACTCGAAACTCCATGTAGTTAATCAAAAGTACAAGTATTGCTACATGCTCGATGTGTATCCGCAAAGCTAATCCGTCCTTATTTCTGATGAGAGTTTGGCTATCAACTGACCGTATTATGAGAAGAGAACAGGAAATTGACCACTACTTACGAAATTCAGCTCCAAGCTTCGGAACTCTATTCCAAGAATTAAAATATACTAATTCAAATAGACGCCAAACCTTCGAATTGTAGGATAAACTAAACCCTTATGAAATCATGCGCATCGTGCTTGTATAGTTTGATACAAGACACAAAAGTGTCGCCTGAAGAACAGTATGTTCTACAAGAGTTCCAAGGACGTTAATTATGTTAGGCTGATGGAGAATCCGAAGAAGAGTCTTTGAAGTTTGCTCAAAAATGTAAATATGTCTCTACGTCCCACCTTCAACTTTTAAGATAATACAAAGGGGAAAACTAAACTCCTCATTCACTCCAATAAACTTCCGAGTTTTGAGTTTTGGGACAAAGAAGAAATGCTAATTACAAACTTAGTCGGGGAAAAGAAGAAAACTTTCCTGGTTTTTGTTGCATCTGGAGTAAAAAGTAAAAATGCGGCCTAGTATCATACGTTCTACACAAAGCTCAAACTATTTAATCTACGAAGTTGGTTTTTAAGCCCAAATACCGCAAGTGCTTCTGAAGCTTGTGAAGAATGGGATGAACCACTAACGACTCAGTACAATACTTCTGTGTCCTCAGATCCCAGAGCTCAAATAATAAGAACAGGAAATTGAATGAGAAGCAAGTAAGAATTCTTGAGCCTGAAATTGGCAAAAAGAAGTGAGTAAAATTATCAATTTTTTCCACCATCATTTTGGCACAGAAGAGGAAACTGGGCACATTGCAATATCGCTGGGACGGAGATAATTCTGGACTCTTTGTGTGTATACTTAAAGTATAAAATATATATATTCCCATTTCATTTCTCCGAAAGTGAACGAAATCTACTTTTCGGAGAACAAGACTCGTTTTATCCTTAAAAAGACGGATTTGGGTAGAGTCAGAGCCCAAACAATACTTTTATACGTTCGTAACTCAGAAGAAGGGTCCTTTTCCTTTTAAGAACGGTGCGTTTATTTCGTATATTGATCCGAGAATAAAACAAGTTTTATTCTATCGTCGGAGGAGTTCAATTACTCCAACTGGCTCGGCGGAACTGTAACCTTCTGTAAAAGTAGCTGACACAGCCCTTCTGTAACTGTAACCTAAGCCAATCCCCCCAATTTCCTACAAAATTGATTCATATTTACATGTTTTGACAAATCCTGATGGTTTTTCATTTATAATTGGATTCCACGTCCTCATTTACTTATCAGAATTCTGAAGCAACAAAAATATCACCACCAGACCACGTGCTGATCCCACGGCTTCTCTCCTTATCTGCCAACTCAACCTCGTTGAGGAATGAATTAAATTAAAATATGTAATTCCAGGTTTCAAAGTTCAGGTCCGCAAAAGAAAAACAGTTTTGGTCACATGGACATTGACTGGATAAGTAGCTACTAGACAGTAGTGTCTGTACCATTCTGCATATAACTGTATTAAAGTACATGTACCTTTCAGCCAGCATGAAGTTATGCAACTCGATGACTGTAATGAACTCAATTAATTAGAACCAGTCCCAGGCTACGACATAGGAATGTATCATAATCCCCTCCGAAACTGAAAATCGATCTGCTCACCAAAAATAACGACATTATACCCATATAGTAAAAAGGATCTCAAAACTATTATGTCTGTGTAAAATGCATTCCTTTCTCCTCCACTCTCTTCTTAGTCCCTCTTTCTGTTCTTTTCCTTTGGGTCCAAACTAAAAAATAACAAAGGTACCTAACTCAAAACCCAATCCAGAACAATACGAAGAGCGAGCTTGCTCCTGCTACTCCTGGCAGTAGTTATGAAGCATGAACACCAAATCCGAGTGTTATAAGCAGTTATATATAAGACAAATAAGAAAAGTAGACAGAAGAGGACCATAAATTGAGTTGCAGAATTCAATTGGAACTTAAAACTGGAACTATCGAATTATTTCTACAGTCCATTGCCCATGACCATCTTGCTAAAAATGTCAATAAATACAGTTGTTGGACGAGATGTGGGGCTATGCATGTAGGTAATTGAAGGAAGGATAAAAAGAATATAAATAGTGCAATGTCATCAAAATATCCACTAGGGTCGCATTTAGCAGAAATCTATCCATCATTCGGCCAGGGTAATAAAACACCAGACCGTGCGTGGTAGGCAGACTAAGCGGAGAGAAAAGAGTTATAATATGTATAACTAATCTGAGGCGTCTTGTCCGCTCGCTCCATAGAAAACTGTCATTCAGCCAAGAAATAAATGGCTCCCTCTAATCTAACAAATTAATCGATACTTTCTTGCTCAAAATGTTCAGGAGCTGGATTTGTACGAGGAAAGGAGGGTGAGCTACAGTATGTAAAGAGCAGAACTGAAATTACAGCCTTGTTTACTACGGAAATATCCAGAGTCAGTCTTCGTCTCCACTCCATGTCAACTCCACCACCACAAACTTCCAATCCTTAATCCCAGCAGTATTCCCCAGAATACTTATCTAATCTGACATGTTGGTTAGTTGGATTGGAACCGATGAACCAGAGACCAATCCTAATCAAAATGTCTGACCAAGTCTCAACTACATACTAACTACATTGCAGATGACGGACTTGCTGCCTTGAATTGAATTGGCTAATTTTACCCATTTCGCTAAACAAGCTACTGCATCAGCTTTGTACATTTTGACCATTCAAGAGGGACCCTCTTGAATGGTCAAAATGTACGAAGCTGATGCAGTGAGGGACCAAAAATACGAGATAAATAGTAATTCCATCACTGTTGGCTTACTTAACTGGGAATGGAAGGAAAGCCCAACAAGGGTGTAAATTATATATTATATATATTATCCTTATTAGAGGACCGTCCAGTAAATACCAATATGCATGTTAAATTGGACCTTCACGTCTTGTCTGACAAAGGAAATGATGAGTCCTTCATCATCTTCCCCAGAGATCTCATCTCAATAGCCTCCTTTCCTTCACCACCACACAGATCAAATCAAACCGGCTAGGCTCTAGCCCTAATTTTCGTTTCACTCCTGATGACTCTTTCCTGACTGTTAGTGAACACTACTAGGCTTTACGTTCCATTAATTATAACCTAGTTGTAGGGTTCTGAAAAGTTCATATTTATATTTCAAAATTCTTAAAGACAGGATTAAAACTAAAGGGTGTTAAAGAAAGACCAGAGAAATATTAAATGTTTCAATGAAATTCTTTTGGATATGAGGTAATTTTTTGAGCCCTTAAGAAACTAATTCAATAGAGTCCAAAAAGTAGCAGTAACCCGTATAAAATATTAAACAATTTGTGGAAAATCTAAAATTGCATCGTACACTCATAGCATAGGAATTTCCCGAGAAAACCTTTTTGATTTTTAAACAATAGAAAGTTATACTCGTACATCCAGGATCCAGAGGTTCAGAGGGCCTAAACTCGTTTGGGTACAAAATGTCTGTCTTTGCATAATTTAGTAGCAAGTAAGTATCTACTATGTAAACTTATACCAGTCAACAGTCTCCTCCCAATTCTACTCAATACATACATTACATATACACTATTTCTCTATTCTATTAATTGTAACAATAATCCAAGCCCTACCCAGTTCTACAGGGATAAAAAAAATGGCATAGTCATTAAGTATTGTATAATACAGTGCTACTATATTCATATGGATGAGCAATGAGCATGAAGTGATAAACCCTCATCAGCAGGAATTAGGACTTGAGGTTAGGAATATGCGCAATTCGGTTTCTTGTGCACTACCCAGAATATCATCAATAATCCAATTTGGCAAAAAAACAAATCCAGGGACATGAACGTGCGTATCTCTACTCCTCTCCACGTGATACTTTAGACAATTCTGAATCCTCTTTTTCGAACAAGATTTCAAGGTTAGGAAGAACAAGCTTTAATAGCAGTCAGGTTGTATTTTATATTAGTTTTTTTTACTGAGAACGAGTCGTGTTCCAAGTCTATAGTCGCACATCATAAAGAAGAAGCTCGAGTTGGGTGCAAGAGCAGGTTGTTGGCTTGTCATTCCAAATTAATAATTAGGATACGATACAACTCTTTACATTATTACTACTTTTCATTTTCGCCAGTCAGTACGTGTAGTAATGCAAGTATCTACATAATAGCCCAACTCTGATTCTTCTATTCTGCACTTCAAATATACTTCTAACCATTTCCTTTTCCCCTTGCTTTTTTGGTAACTTGAGGGAGAGTGAGGAGTGAGCATTTGCGTGCAAAAATTTAACTGCGTGACTGGATAAAAAATATTGGTCGGTTAATCAATTTAGTAAAACTAGGGATGAGGGGTGTACGTGCAATGCAATATTGTACATTTGCAAAATGTGTTGTGCATACAGCGCCTAGTAACAGTCAATAAATAGATATAACACAAGCACAACTAATTATATTCATCCTTTGACAACCAATATCACTTTTTTCGTTCAATCCTGAATAGAGATGGCCAAGAAATATTGGAAAGCGAGGTTGACAACTAAAGAAATTGAAAATTGAAATTGGGGGAGATGTGAAATAGTTGATATACTTTATGCCTTCACTCTCATCATCCTGTTTACTTTTTGGCGTCAAATCTTTGGGAACTATCTGAAAAGAAGATGAAGGGACAAAAGTACTTTTATTTTCTGGTCACACAAACAACTTTTTTTTGGTATTCTTTCCCCAAAATACGAGACGGAAGAAAAAGTCTCACTTCATCATTTTTCTTTTTTAAAGAAAAAAAAAACTTCGATCTTTTTTCGGTTTCCCTTTCATTATTGTCCTAACTCCTTCTTCCCTTCTTACAAGTTGAGCTTGAACAACTTGCTTGCGTGTTTAGAATCAGCTCAAGACGTTGTAGGAGGAATGGAGAAAGGAAAGAACAAAGTTTCAGACCGGCGCGTTCTATTCTAAGCTCAGAACACTTTGGTTGAGTTCCTCATCATTTTCATAATGCGAAGAACGGGAGCGCGCATTAAATGTACACAAACAACTCAACAAACAACTTGAGTTTAGTTTTAGCTCGAGTTGTATTGTAATCTATGTACATAGTTTAGTTTTATATCCATCCCACACTTCATCCATCCGAATAAACGGGAATGAATGATGTTTAATTTATCTAATTAAATGGGAAAAGTACCCGGAACTGAATATTTGTACAGGAAAACTATTGAATTGAGCAACATAGCCTTCTCTAAAGCAAATCTAATTTGAAGCAGGGCTCGTGAAACTCTAATTTTCCCAATCTTTAATAAGTACTTAGTCGAAATCGAAAGGGCGCAAGACAACATTCAATTTGATTTGATTTCAACGTTAAGGTTAAAGGTTCCTCTTAGGCAGACTCATGACCAACTTTCTTGATCAAAAATCGGAAAATTAAAATAATTGATGCTTGCCTCCACTCATTATAACCCTTCTAATATGAAGATGATCCAAACGTACGATACAGTACACATAGGTATTGGATAATTTCAAATCATCTTGAAGCAGAAGAAGGGACCTTTCAACTTTGACTTATTCATTTATTAATTTTTGATTTTTGTGTTGAACAAGCAAACCAATGTACTATTTAATATATTTCTCTGCTGGCTACATATATGGACTGTAACTAGTAACTACCAGATGCCAGAAGGCAAATCTCATCTAAAGTGAAATGTAAAGTGAAGGAGGGGAAAGGAAACCGTGATGGAACATGCCCGGGTTTTATTTACCTCTACTATAAACTATAATGCATATACGAGAAGCACCAACTATGTAGAAGGATCTATTCCATGTACATATTATAGCTGAAGTATTAAATTCACCGAAGTATAGTATATAATGCCACTTTATAACTTTAATATAACTCCGGTTTCGTCTTCGTAGTATAAATAGACACAATATTTATCTCATTCCTCAAACAAACTGATTCACAGGTTCCACTCCACACACGGACAATGACGGACTCCATACTCCATCCATATAGTGTTTCATCATTTTATATACAAATAATTGACATCTGTAAGCGTCAAGCGTTACTGGAGACGTTGAGAAGCGAGTATTATTACCGTATTAGTATGATTTTTTTTTTGAATACTTATTGAATATTCATCGGAGTGTCTATAAATCTTGAATATTCACAACAATTTTTTTTCAAGCTAAGCGTATTTAATTTATTTTGAATTATATTGTTGAATTTTGAATTTGAGTTCTTAATTATATTGAATTAAATCTCCCCTCATCGAGGAGCAAATTATCATAAGAAGATACAGATAGTTGCAGTCGAAATATTCATGTCAATCAGCCAGATCCAAACTACATATAATGCTACTTATTCAGAATTCAGAAACAAAAATCACGAGTAAAGTGAACTCGCATTTGCACAAGTTCTGGAGCATTTGGGTTGGGATTGGGATTAGACCCGCGCGCCGATTTTTTTTCGAGCGGCGGCGGCGTTTGACCGAAATAGGTCCGGCGGCGGCGGCGCGCCGCCGAATATTTGCCTCGGCGGCGGCTCGGCGTGACCAAAA
>JAQFYU010000802.1:0-18557 GCA_034694905.1 Ceratophysella granulata | reverse complement strand
AATTACAACACAACAGTACGAAATACGTAACGTTTGTTCTAGCTTCGTACGCAGCCTTTTGCCTTCAATCAAGTGTTTTTTACCAATTGCAATTATATAACTTCTAATGATACTACAAAATTTTTGCTTCAACATTTTGTTGTCCACTTTTCGTGTTGCAGGTGCAGGTGTCATTAATTCCGAATTTCAAGATGTAATGTAAACATAGCGCTAGCGCGACATATTTCACTCCATAACCAATTCTGCACGCCATGACATAAAATAGTAACAGAAAGTAGTAAAAGAAAAGAGTTGTACTTACTTAATTACTATTTTATAGAAGTTAAATCGTTAAAGTTAAATGTTGCATAATTATAGTGTACCTACCTTTACTTCTTTTTCTTGTAATCCAAACTTTTTGTCCCGAAAGCAGTCAGACGTCAGACTCGTTCAAAATTCACGTTTTTCGAAAATCTTCCTTATAAATTGAAATGCTTCAGAAGTTATAAATTGCAAATCACAGATCACGAGACTCGAAACAGTTCATTTGATCTAAAAAAAAGATCCAGCTCCCAGATTCGCAGCTCTTGCTTGTGTTTCTTGCAGATCCGAACCGACAAATGAGCGAGACGGGCGATTGCGTCAATACAAAATACAATGCTATCGCTATTTTGTTGTGTGTACGAGAGTACGGATAATCCGGCTCGGGTCTTTCCACTCCGGGTCCGGGCCCGGGCAATTGAATATGAAATAAATTATTTTCAAGCGGGAGATGACTTTCACCTTCACCTACTCAAGGTAATGATGAGTGGATCGCATCTGAGGTGCATGCATCGGCCAATGAGTTTTCATGACAATAGAAGGTACCTAATCCCTTTGAACCATAAACTTGTTCTACGAATTTATGAGGGAATTGACCTGGATACGAATATTTATGACATACACTCAGGTGTTATAACATTCGGTGCATTGCCAGTTGCCAATGATGAAAATTCCAAGCATCACAGTTCCGAAATTCCGATTCTACGTTGAATCATTATTTATAGATTTTATAAAAGCTGTGCAGTGTAATTTAATTTAGTATAATTTCGTATATAGTTTCATTCGGTTTTCAGTTGGGTTAGTCTATGTCGTCCCAGTGTCGGAGTTAGTTTCGTCTATGCAGTATTCTGTGCTTCAGCAGCATCCGCAGAAGGTTCAGCGTCATCCGCTTCTTTGTCTGGGGAGATTTCCTTAAAAGGTGAACAAAGTACAACTTGTTCGTAGTCCGGTGACTGAGTAAACGCTAATCCTGCGTGGTGTTGCAAAATCTTCTCACACTATGAAATTTGACGACGGAATTAGACATTTCCTTGACATGATTTCAATTTCAAGAAATGAATTATTTTAATTGTACTCACGTGAGTTGCGTACAGGTTCCGGAGTTTCTTACATCTTCTGATCAAAGTGTTTAAGCCGTACTTGCTCAGGCGGAGACAAAGCTTGACGTTGAGCACTTCCAAGTTTGGACAGAAGAGTGCCAGGAATTCCAAGCTGGAATCGTCTACCTGAAGATAAAGTATTTTGGAATTGTTTAAATAGCTGGTGAGCCAATGTTTGTAGATGTTTGTCATTTGCTTACGTTAGCGCATTGGCTCAATGATAGATTCTTCAGTTCAGGAAGCCGAAGGCCGTAGAAAAAGCTTAGTCCAGAGATTCCAGGGTTTAATGATAAATCCAAGTGTTCCAAATCTGGTGAATTGTTTTGACCATCGTGGAATTTGTTCAAACAGTTCGAAATCTCTTTTTGGATTGAGCTTACGGATTAGATCAGTCAATCCATGATAATCATTGACTGCTGGAGGAAGTCGAAGGTTTTGTTCAACTGCTAGAAGCACAGCTTCCTGTGTAGGAACAGATTCTTGAGTGAAGAGTGCAAGGCCATATGTGAGACAACGTCCCAATTCTTGAGACGCATCTGAACCTAGACCGGTCAACATAGCATCGGTCAGTGCGCAATCCGTGATTGTTAACGATCGCAACTGTTGCAATTCCGCAACAATCACAGGTAGAACTCCGTCGAATGAATGAATCCAAGGACCTCGAAATTCCAATCTTGTCAAGCGTCTTTGAAACGAAATGTAAATTAATTTACATCTGGTTTAGGAGATTCAGTTCAGTATGTTTAAAACTTTTACCTGAACACTGCAGTCAGTTCCTCTGTGGGCCGATTTTCAAAAATATTACTTTTACAAATGAATTGGTTAATCGACAGGTTTTGAAGAATGGGTGGAAGATGAGCCAGAAAGCTGGGGTCCATTTTTGATAGTGCCTGGTCGATGAGACCTTTGACGGTAAGTTGAGCCATGCGCCTTCGTCCCCAACCAAAACGACGCCGTCTCCAAACTCCAGCCCGTTCTACACGCTTTCCACCAACAAGCCGCTGCATGTCAACGAAGCAGAGGTTTTTAGAATCGCTCAATTTGAACTTCTCCAGCCGAGTGAATCGGGAAAGCCAGTTCAGATTAATTGTCTCTTGAAGCTCGTGTCCGTTATACGTCAGCTCAAAGTCTTGAAGAGAACCTTCCAAGTTTCGAACTGCGGCCTCGAGTTCTACATTAGTGAACCTCCCAATATATTTCAGTCGAAGTTTTTCCACCTCAGCCGGGCTGTTGAGGAACTGCGTGGCGCCTTGATAGGTTTCCGGAAGGAGCGTCAAATGTAGTTCAGGGATGACCAGTCCAACCATAAGTTGAGCCAGGGAACCCAGCATATACTCTTGAAATTGATTACAGTGAAGTTTGAGACTCCTCAACGTTGCTTGATTTCGATGGAGCAGACGAATTAGTTTGTTTTGAAAGTTCATGAACATTTGGGTGAAAGTTTGACCGATCGGAACAATGTCGAGTTCTTCTCCTTTTAAGAAACAGGCACTAAGTTCCAAGGACTCAAGTCCCCCAGTGTTGTCAATTAGGTAGTCCATGAAAGCATTGTCCATTCTGGCGACGTGTCGAAGGATTAATTGCCGAAGAACACCAGTTCGTGGAAGCGGTTCTGGATCAGGTCTCTGGTTGTTCTGTAATTTCAAATTATAGCTTTAAAAATATGAATATATTCAAAACGCCATGCGCTTGGAAGGATTAAGTTAAAGTTTGGCTAATTCGGTACCGGAGTAGTAGGTTCTTTTCCAGAGTCTATATCAGCTTGGGCGATAGCATCACGGTAGAAGCTCAGGTCACGGAGATGCAAATTGACCAAAGAGAGAGTTTCCAAAGCAGGGCAATGGCTGAGGAGGAAGATATATTGGTCTGGCTCCAATTTGGTGCGTTGTATGGTCAAGCTTGTCAGAATCCGTGCGGTATGTTGCCAGAAAGACTTGAATTCAAATGACCTCCATTGGACGAATGCGGGTTGGCTGAGTTCCACGGCATAGAATTGCAATGTTCGTTCGATGGAAAATTCCGTGAGTTTAGTTGTTACGTCATTCCACCAGTGATCGTTCAGATAACCTGTTCAAGTGTACGAGTAAATGAGAGGTTAGCATCTGGAAGTACCTACTTCCTAGTTTCTACCGAACGAGGTTTCCGCATACAAGATATTTCGCAAATGTCGAATGTCAAGTTACCTGTGCATTTAGCCCGGAATGAAGGACTGTGGCTTATTCCAGAGTTCCAGGCCCGAGAAATTCCTCGTAGCTCCTTCAGGGCGGTCAGGGGAAGGGAGTTGGAAATGTGACGAATAAAGTTCTATTTGGAATTTGTAAAACAGCACGAATGATCAGATCAATGATTAGTACGCAAGATCGCTCGAGGTCAAAATGAAATGATGGAATCTGCGGATGCATGTCATGAAATTAAACTGCCAAATGTCAAATAGTTCTACTCTACCCGCCTACCTCATGGTCGAAGCCAGTACCTGGTGCATTTGACTGGTGTACTGGGATAATCGGACCAGGCACCTGTTCAGCCATGTTGCATAAACATAAGACCAAGCCTTGCCTATGCTTGACAACAAGTTTCCGATTTCCGATTACGATTCAAACCCACAACCCACAATATTAAACCACCGGCTAATTTATGATTCGTTTGTTCCGTTGACAAAAATGTTTGTTTCATTCAGAATTTGAAACGAATCGTTGTTTTCAAGGAGATTGAGAATCGACTCATAATTCACAACCCAAAACTTTTCAGCATAATTGGATTGTTGGTTGAATTAAGCTCAAGCACATCTGAACTGGGTTTATTGTTTGAATCAGGAATAAACATTGATATGTGTATCAAAATTCTATAAAAATGTGGCTTGCTTAATATCGTAAAAATGAGACGTACTAAAATACACAAAGGCTCTTTTCCCTGAGAATCCGTGTCCCATATGCTTCCAATTCTTCCTGAGTTATCCATAGTTCAATAGCGGTTTCCAAACCTGACAAAAGAGCTGCGCCTTTCCAGACCGTTGTTTCTGGGTCTTTATCTCTTGGATGAGTGATGACCTCTTGAAGTTCTTGAAATATTTCAGAAAAACGAAAAACGTGGAAATAATTTTTGTCAGCAGGTGACTTTTGCGTACTTTTCTATGGATGCGCTTGAATTCTTACCCGATCGATAAACTCCGGGCGTGCTTTCTACAATTTTTTTCTGAAGCCATGATCCAAGTCCGTTGTACATAAATCCGCCTCCGACAACTAGAATACAAGCGTGCAGGCGGCGCTTCAGATCCTCGCCACCTAGTTGCAGTTGTTTGATTAATATTGGCACAAACTGAATGCACAGAAAACTGAACTTACTGCATGACTCGATGCTTTGAAGAATTGCTTGCTCAATATTCAGTAGCTTATCAGTGTCAATTTTGTTCGTCTCAACTAACATTTCAATGTCATCCTTGCTATCTTCGATATCTCCCTCGTCATCTTCTTCCGTTTCAGTTTCCTTCAAGGCTCGTCTTTGAATCTGAATATTAGAAAATATTTCGGTGATACAAGGACAGCAAGATTGAATATGAAAAATGATTGGTAGGCTTTCGCTGTTGCGCTTACCGCCGTTTCAGCAACGAATATGGCGTCAAACGGGTCGTCATGAATCGATGGTTGTGGCTTATAAACACTGACTGATTTCGGTGGAACGGATCCCCGCAGTAGTTCAGGATTAAAGAAGCTCAAAGGAACAATCAGAAGTTCATCAGCAACTAGAATGGTGAATCTCAAAGCAGGTTGGCCTGGTTTATCCCATAGAACACTGTGTTCTACTGGACCTCGATCCAAATCAAAGTGGCAAAGATCTTCTTTGAGTTTACTCAGAAAGTTTATATCCCAAAGACAGTTGAGCTCCGTTTTAAAAGGAATTCCGGATTGTAGTAGAAGATTTCCAAATGCGTATGTAAGATCTCCGCCACCGTATTTGAGTTCCAACTAAGACACAGAATAAATTAGTCAAATTTAGTCGGAAGATTAAAAAATACAATTTTATTAACGTTCAGAGTTACACGAGATTCTGGAAATGAAATTCCATCCTCCACACAAGAAACTGAGATTTTCTGATCTCCAACATCAACCACAGTGGCATAGGGTACACCTGCTCCGAAAGTAGCTGCAACATGATCATGTAACAGGAATGCACTTCCAAATCCCATTCCATTCAGGACAATACTGGTAAGTTCCTTGGCGTGAAGACGATTGAACATAACTGGAATGACGATAACCGCCTGATAATCCTGCAATTACGAACCGTTCATTGAAAACTTTCAATCTGTAATTCTATTTATTTCTTACCCTCAAACCGCTCAGTGGAATCCCTAGTTTTTCTACAACGGCCCAACTCCAAATATCTTCTAAATCGTTCAAAACGGAAGTTAGAGATCCACCGATCCCCGTATGTAAATTCAAGTGTCCTCTTCTCCATGGAAAATGAATATTGTACTCCTTCATAGTCGAAATTTTGATCACATCATCCCCAACGATTGTATCCTTCTGGAATAGGCCGAACAAGTTCATGTGATTTATTCCAACTTCGAGTTCAGAGTCTGGAACTGGTTCTGGAACAGAACGTCGATTATATGTCGTAATTTGTTGACTTGGAGTTGAATATCTTGGACTTCCATCCGACTTCAAACATGTTTGAAGTGTGGTACAAAGTTGGACACGAGCGGCTTCAACATCAGCTGGAAGTTTGGCTGATGGCTCTCGGTCTTCCAGTAATGGAATCATGGAATCTCGGGAAACATTTGTGGCGTCCTGGTTCGGATTCTGCTGATGAGTTCTATTGTTATTATTACGTCTCTTTCTCGCAATGGCTTGCAAAATCATTTGAGGTTCAAAGTCTGTCGCTCGCCCCAATCGCAGATTCCTTGAGCCAGGATGGAAGACAATTACTGTGGACATTTGAGGCATCTGAAATCAAGAATATTAATAATTTACAGTTGAAATTCGTAGTTTAGTGTTCAATTTCAGTCTTATCAGCCAGTGTAAGAGCTCTGCTTTAAGGAGATTGAGGTATAAACTGGCCTTAAGTCTTAACTGCTTCGCGCAAACTTCATAATTAAAACTGCAATGATTTTCACTAGGCTTCTACGAGCAACGATAATTTCGCATCAGATACTATCATGGTTCGCGTTGAATTAGTTTCTAAATCCTAATTTAAAAAATATTAAAGCTCGCTTATCTGCCAAACGAAATTAGCGTGAGTACTTACATCTACGGAAAAACACTAAATATTGATTGATTGATTGACCTTTATTAACAGTGTCGTTCATGAGTTACAGCATTATCATTATTGCGTAAATTGAACAGATAAGCTAAAATAACCAAGCTATGACATTTGACATAAACATTTGAGCTTATGGCTTAATTAACTTAACAAACAATTCTTCAAATACAAATTACAATTAAACAAAATCATAAGCGCATCATTGATTGATTATGATTTATCGACATAAATTGAACGCTAAACTCTCCGTGCATTGAAGCAATTATTGGGGCATATTGAGAATTCGTTCCTTGTCATGCTGTGCAATAATTTTTTGCATGGCAGAAATTGAAAACAAATCTCACGTTTGATTCAATTCCAGTTTCCATCGTGGAGTTGCAGCTGCTGTTCCAACTTTCCATTCTTCGTCAGGCTGCATCGATTGGTAAGGTACTAAATCTATTTAGCGGATACACCTACTTAATGACGATAAAACAGGTGTTGTTGAAGATTGGACCTTTTTGAAACTCAATTCAAAATTCTGAGAAAAGTCTCCGGGTTTTCTGCGGTCTGTCTTTCCCGGGGCGCCTATTTTGAAGTCCTGTGGAATGCATATGGGCAAAATTATTGGCACATGCAAAGTCAATTACGTCATTTGCTTCATTCGTTATCCTTCGTCTCTTGCCGCACGGATTTGCAATTTAAAATTCGAAGCTAACAGTGGTAATCTTTATTACCATTGACTATTTGTAGATACACAAGGTCAAAGGTGTTCGGGTTTGAAGTTGCACGACGACGACGGTACATGTTACAATACAAGAAACGCTACAACGCGTAGGAACCTGGAACCGAATTCTACAAAAATGGTTGAAGAAAATAACATTGCTTCCCAATCCCAAGTTCAAATGGCGGATTTAAAAAATCTCATCGTATTTTTGAATTTTAAAGAATATTTGGGAGAGGTTGCACTTCTGGAAGGGAATACTGTGAGTGACTCAATTTCAATTTTTTAAATCATGATTGGTCAATTTTGACTTCACAAACTTTTTCTTTTACGTTTGTTCTTTGAATATCAGTTTCGGACCGTAAAAATGAAGACAGGAAATCTTCAAGGGGTCAATTCCATCCTCCTGGAGATTTGTAAAAGGAAGCCTCATGGGTTGAAGTTTTTGGGGAAGACGGTGGAACAGAGGGCACTTACTCGACAGTGGCTAGAATACAATACTACTTGCCTGGCGGGAAACGCTCATCATTCTGCTAGCCTTCTACGGGTATGCGAAGGGAAAATTAGGTCGAAGTAACTAACTTTTTGTATTTCATTTGCAAAATATTGAACTTATACCATTGGTCTTTCATTTTTGCAGGAACTAGATTTTGCACTCATTCCGTATACATTCTTCACCGGAAATACAGCCACCATTGCTGACCTTCTGATATATTTCAGTCTATACCCAACAATTGTAAGTCTGAATTGTATTACTGAGAAAGTATAACTAAGTTCAGTTTAAAGCAAAACTAATTGATTGACATTATTCTTTGCAGAGGGACATGAGCTACCAAGATAAAGAGAAATACTTCAATCTCTCACGTTGGTTCCGTCTGGTTCAGGAATATGATGATCTCCGAGGGACTCGTGAACGAGTTCAGTTCACCCGAATACCTCTCTACCTTTAATAAACAATAAGTATTAACAGGAAATGAAAGTCAAAATTATGTAAACTTTTACTTCTTAGTCCGATATGAAACCAATTTGTAATTATTATTACTGTGAATTCTGTATTTTAACAGCTGTAAACTCCATACAAATGTGATTTGTTATTGAACCATTGCGACGAATTTCGAAACCATTTTCTGAGTTCAAAATATTTATTTCTACTGACACTGAAACTATTGAACATGGTCTCCGCATGCATGTTGCCCGCTTTTTGTAAATTCCTGAAACTTTCCTCCACATTCCATATAATGAAAAAAGCGTCCTTGACATGACATCATTGTGATTTAGCTACCGCGTTACAATGTACCAAGAAAGGCTTCAAAAGGGGGAAATTGAAGTTATAAACGAGAAGAAAATAAAAATGCTCAAAACGAGGAGAGGACAATTTTTGACGGTAAAATAGAAAACAGTCGAGGAATTTCGTGCATGTTTGACACAATCGCTGATTGCCCCATTCACTCTTCCTATTTGAATCTCTGCAAAGATTTCGGTGTGGGAAATTTAAAAATTTGAGTCGGTCAACTTCAGGAAATCTTTGTTCCGCTTTCGGTAAACTTTCGATCCATTCAACTTCAGAAAATTCTGTCACGTTGCGTCACAATCACCTGTAAGTTGAGTCCCCAACTTACATTGTGCAGTGTTCCATACTTGGACCCTGGTTGCACCATCGCTGATCACCGTCAAACATCGAACACTATAGTATTATTGGTATCTTAGTGAGGTATGGATGGGGTATGGCAATTAAATTACAAATTAACAAATATCGCAAATCGAATTTGATGTGATTTGAATACTAATAATGCGTGATGCCTGAATAAATCAACGCCTATGGATATCGCTGACTGTCTGTTACTGTCAGATCGGATGATCATACTGTGTTGTATATACTACGTTATGTGTCGCGTATAAATTAATTAATAATTATTGTGGAGTAGATGGTCAGTCTCAGTCATTGTTCGGTCATCGTACGGCCTGCGGTCACAGATATTGATTGAATCGAGAAGAGTTTCAAGCTAGGCTTAATCACAATCGTTTTGCTTTTCAGGTGAAGCATAGGGACTATTGAAGCGTCAAGTCACAGTCACAAGTACAAAGTAGGAGTACGAGTAGGACTTGTAGTTCAACGGTCAACGTCAACAGTCGGCATTTTGATCATTAGCCTATCGGGAAGATGAGTTCAGACGAGCCCATGAATGCAGTTGCTGGGCCAAGCAGTCGGAATAATGGCACAGGACCGGCTTCAGTGATATCGGCCAGTGGTGACTCCCAAACTACAATTGCCCGGAAGACATGGGAGTTGCAAAATAATATTGAGAGCGTTGGATCCATTGATGAGATTTACCGCTATGACAAGAAGCAGCAGCAAGATATCTTGACGACTAAGCCGTGGGAACGAGAGTAAGCAGCTACGTAGCACAATATGCAGACTAATAGCCTTAATTCTTGCAAGCTTTATTAATCACGAATGTTCTCTATCACAGCCCACACTTCTTCAAAGATATCAAGATCTCTGCCCTGGCTCTATTGAAAATGGTTATGCATTCGAGGTCTGGTGGAACATTGGAGGTCATGGGCCTTCTACTGGGCAAGGTTCGTTACTCATAAGCGATGCTAAGTTTGCATTATTCTGCTTAAATTGATCTTCTGAGACAACACTTTCGTTGCAGGTTGATGGAAATACAATGTTGGTGATGGATTCATTTGCTTTGCCTGTCGAAGGGACTGAGACTCGAGTCAATGCTCAGGCTCAAGCATATGAGTACATGACGGCTTATATTGAAGCAGCTAAACTCGTAAGTTCCAGACTGTTCCCTGAGATAGTTTACTTCTTTTCTTATTCGACATTGTTTTAAATTTTTGTAGGTGGGGAGACTAGAAAATGCAATTGGATGGTACCACAGCCATCCAGGTTATGGATGTTGGCTGTCAGGCATTGACGTCTCGACTCAAATGTTGAACCAGAACTACCAAGAACCCTTTGTAGCTATTGTCGTTGATCCAACTCGTACGATTTCAGCAGGAAAAGTTTGTATTGGAGCTTTCAGAACTTATCCCAAGGTATGCATTAAATTAGGGTAAATACTATATGATTGGAAATGCTCTTCTATTTTGTTTGTACTGAAACAGGGCTACAAACCTCCAAGTGATGAGCCGTCAGAGTATCAAACCATTCCGTTGAACAAAATTGAGGATTTTGGAGTTCATTGTAAAAGCTATTACGCCTTGGACATTACCTACTTCAAGTCTGCTTTGGACCGCCGACTCCTGGACTCCCTCTGGAACAAATATTGGGTCAACACACTCAGTTCCACCAGTCTTCTTACGGTATACAATTTGCAATAGACACATTGCGAAACCAACCTCCGTGTGTGTGTCTATTTTTTTTAAATGGATTGGAATAATTCTCAGTGAAAACGAAAAAAGTGTCACACTTCTTTCATTTTATGTTACA
Source organism: Ceratophysella granulata (assembly GCA_034694905.1). Taxonomy (NCBI): domain Eukaryota; kingdom Metazoa; phylum Arthropoda; class Collembola; order Poduromorpha; family Hypogastruridae; genus Ceratophysella; species Ceratophysella granulata. The sequence goes on along the minus strand of JAQFYU010000802.1, from coordinate 7,756 downwards.
GAATGCAGACTACACAACGGGACAAATCTACGATCTTTCCGAAAAACTGGAACAATCGGAAGCTTCCCTAGGCCGAAGTGGCATGATGTTGGGCACTTTGGATCCTCATGAGCGAAAGGGAGAAGACAAGTTGTCCAAGGCCACGAAGGACTCTTGTAAGACTACCATTGAGGCTATTCATGGTCTCATGACTCAAATCATTAAGAATCGACTCTTCAACCAAGTAGCCTGTCAACCCGCTCCTCAGGCTGCTGCCACTGAAGAACCCGAGCCGGAACCCAGCGTAGTCGTTGAAATGGAACAATAATAATAACTTCATTAAATTAATAGCTAAATGATATCAATTTGTCCATAATTGTTTCATATAAAATCAAACACCAATTCAAAATTCCTAGTAATTAATAACACACCTCGTCGATGCATTCACGAAGCTAGGTTCTTCCTACTTATATCTCAAGTATTTTACAGAAAATAAATATTTTAAATAATTCGTATTTACGATTTACTCTGAACGTAGTATTTATTCAAGACAGTTAAACACCCATACGAACGAACATTATAACGAGTATTTAGCATATACACAAATTAATTTAACTTCATTCAGTACATTTACTAATTGGGACCCTCCGTAATTCCAAGACGATATGCACCTCCCTAAACTCCAAATTATCATCTCAGAATGTATAAACCTCCCTCACTGTCGACCTTCATCTTCCAAACTGGGTTCATCGATTGACCGAATGTCTAAAATCCACATTAATTACGTCCAACAACAGCACTAATTTATTAACATTATAGAAAACAGGAATTCCAAAACAAACGAATATTACATTTAATTAATTATTGCGCATCGATCGACTAAATATAATGGTTTCGGTATTTGATTGCCAATCGAGAGAACGCCAATAGCGGAGAGTTCTTCCGGTGTATTCATATTACCTCGTCAACATAATTGGAATTTCGCTTGTCTGATGTCTGAAGATCGAATTGGTTTTCATTTTCATACTTTCATACAATTAATTCTAAACTAGCAGACAGCATTGCGCTACTCTACCACTATTCAGTTGAGATAGAGATGCGTATAATTTACATCAAAAGAGCTCAACTTTTAAAAAAATGAGACACACGAAAGAAAGGACAAAATAAAATAGTAGTTTGGGTACTTTGTGATAAGAACTAGTATATCGCATTATCTTCTTAAACTCTTTTTCAATTATATTTGTCTACGACCTCCCGATGAGCTTTAGATTAAGTCATGTTCTACTTTTACTACAGAAATTAGTATTCAATCCATGTAATATTATTATTCGGGACGATTCAGAAGAATAAGTTAGATTTTGTGTCAATGTGTTATTTGTTGGGGGGAGCAAAAACTTTAACTTTTCTTGGTACTGTTTGACCCAAATCGTAAATCCAAAAGGCATTTCCGGTTCATAGTGCATGAGTTTATGGGGAAAAGGAGAAGCTAAATCCGGAATTTTGTTTGTAATACTTTATAGCTACTAGAACTACGTTATGTACATGTACAACTCTTTCGGATTCAAAGAATTTAGAGTTTTTGAAAGGGGATAAATTGGAAGGAGAAAGAATCAGTTTAATTTCGAGGAGCACCAGTCTCCCCGGTACGTGGGGATGATGGGAGATCAGGTGTTTGGAGTGCAGGTTCCATTTGACTCAAAACAGGTTCCAGGTCTTCCGTGTCATCGGCTTCAATGGTTGCCGGTGTCTCTTGATGAACCACTTCATTCTGCATGACGATGTGAGTCATAATGTTGAAGGGCTCCGAGGCCACAGCCTCACTGTATGGTGGCGGTGCAGTGGACAAGTTCGAATTTGATGGGTTCACGGATGTTGTATTACTTCCAGCGACTCCAGGTGCAGGTGTGGGTGTAGCCGAGCCGTCCATTGGCGGCTTCTTTGCATAACGAGGATCATTGATTGCCGTGTCGTAGTCAGGAAGATCAGGAAGCAGGTTTTGTTGAAGTCCAATAATATTGGTTGGATCATCGTGTCTATTAAGGAAAAAATATGCATAAAGATGATGATGCCGTTAATGCGAACAATTTTCGATTGATTTCCTTACCTGTATGTAATGACTCCACGAATGACAGTATTTCTAAGCATCAAATACTTGTAGCAGTTCCAGACAACTCCAATGACGTATGCCTTTAGTCCAATCGTGGCCACGATTAGAAGCAGAGTCAAGAGCGAAAGGAGTTGAGGGTCTAACTGAAGAAGCTCCTCTCTGTACGGCATATTGGGTTCTTTGGATATCACTTCAGTAACATTGGGTAAATACGAGAAGAATCCAACCATCGTCAAACTAAAATTTCAAAATAATTTTCATTAGTACATTGTTGAAACACTTGACTTTTTCAATGTTGAGGCATCATTTTTGTTATTTTACCAGAAAATGCAGAACTCGAACACTTTGAGAATGAAGAAGGGCATGAGATAGGAAGGCTTTCCTCGGACAGCTCCATACACCATGAGTAAAGTAATCAACATGTTGCAGACATTCAGAAGAACGTACTCTGTGAACAAAATTATTTTTATTCACACGTCTTCGAATCTTTTTGTCAGGAAATTTGAAGTCTGACTGCCATATAAATTGTAGCACTCACGAGAGTTCGGCTTTCTCGTCTCCAATATGAGATTCCAAGGACCATTCTTTATTTGGTCAATCTTGGCTCTTTGTGCAGAATTTTCTTCCTCATTATAGCGATAGTCTTTTGTCAGTGCCTGTGCCTAAAGACAATTGGATTGATATGATAAGTAAGTATTCGAAATTCTTGACTGCTATGAATGAATATCATATTCCTTGAGGAGCATAAGTTTAATCATTTACCGCAGATGTTTCCAAAGAGCTTTTACTCTGAGGTGTTGGGAGAAGTTGATCCATATTTGTCATTCCGACGCCTTGACCATCTGACGGTTCATACATGAACAACGCAGCCGTGAATGAAAGTGCAAGGATGTAGAGCATCTACATAAATTATCAATTGTATTAGGTGAAACCCCATTGAATTGAAACTATCAGGATGTCAAACCAAACCACAAAACCACACAGAGCGAGAAGTGAGGCTGGAGGTTATATGTAGAAATAGGACTTACCAAGTACCAAACGCCAATGAAAATCGTAACTGTCCGAACGTGAAAACAAATACAGGTTCTCCAAACATCCCGAGCCCTCCGATCCATTCCCCATAAGTGGAGCGGCATGGTTCCTCGTCCGCGCCGATTGTGGTTAAAGGATGTTGAAGTTGATTGCAGCGGAGATGATGGGCTTGGGAAAGCAATCAGTGAGGAGAGACGACGGGCTTGAGTTAACCTTGTACGTGGATTCCTCATGTAGTACGCGGTTCTCGGTTTCCAATTTCCAACCGTTTGTTAAAGAGACTCTAGAACTTCGTCTGAGTTGGTTGACAGGGACAACCCACAATAACTTGCAACTATTTTATTCGGCGGAATAGAACTTAATTGAAGAACTTGTAGTTTTGAACCAACGTCTGTGATCTGTCCGCTCAAATCCTGAAATTAAAAAACAACGCTATGTATTAGAGATGCGCAATAGAAGTACTGACTACTGACCCGTACCTCGAGAAGCCACTCTGCTATCAAATGAAAATGATAAATCATGAAATACATTATGTAGATGAAACGTTCAACTCGTTCATCTCGCCCTGACTCGATTCTGAGCTTTTATCGACATTTTTATCCCATTTATGATTCATTTACATCGAATGCATTAACTCCATTGCAGTCTCGTCTGCTGCGCTGCTAAAATCCATCGAGTAGAAGAAAAACAGTTGCAGAGATAGTGCTGACAGATAAGCACACTGAGCAACAAACTATGGATTCTAAAAATGCATTCAAATAAGTGGTAGCGAAACCAGTTGGTGCCGTCTTGTGTGTTTTGCAATATGACTACCTACAAAATATGACATATGAGAGTATACTCTCACATCCACATTATGAACAACATATTCATAAGTAGCTCACTTCATTTTTGAACTGGAAGCTAAATATTTTCAATTGCAATGAAATGATTGACGTAATGGCAACATGAATTCATCACCATTTGCGTAGGCATAAGGAACAAACAGCAATTAATTTGTCGTAAGTATTCAATTCATTCTGTTTATACATTTAGATAATGATCATCGTACTCTGTATTTACTGAATTCATTAAATTGTAGAACCATAGTTTGTTTACAATTACAAATTAAGTAATTGTATTTAGATAAAGAAAAGGTAAAGCGGCTGATTCCGTATTCCATGCTATTCAAATTCCAATTCTAAAATTTTGGAAAGCGTGATGAATGATGAATGATGACATTCACGGTTTTGTGATTTGTGATGTAATGCACAACACGCATCAGGAAACAAACAAACGAACTTCTGTCTGGAATATTATTTATTAATTAACATGATCCGTGTTCCGAGTGAGCGCACAACTTTTATAGGAATTTAGTACACGCATAAAATACATAGCATAATCTGAATCTGGCATCGGTGCGTAAAAGATGAGTACTTTTTTGGTTAGAATAAGTATAGTACAGTATTTTAGTTTCCAATTCAAAACTTGACAGCGAACTTTTTGATGTGACAAGACGTCCAGCTTGAGTTCAGTCCACTGTCAAGTGTCAACTGTACTGTATGGTGTGAAGTAATGTAAGTACTGAAACTGAATTGATTCGATTTATGTATGTACTATGTACGTAATTGTCACTTGTCGTTGTCACACATCAATAGCACATTATACATACATATTATATCCTACTGTATATTTTCGAGATGCTGTCCTAATTCTGTATTCTGTAACACAACAACTTTCATAAACACGGATTCCGGTTACCAATGTATCCTGGAAACGTTATCCGGTATCCCAAAATTCTATTTCCTTTAATTCTTTATTCCAAAGATTTAAAATATTTATTTCCCTTCCTCCGTTACAATTACAAATAGTAAATTGCGGAAGCGTCTCGACTATCAAGTAAAGGTCGTGTTAACAGGTTCTTGAAATTAGTATTTTTAATTTTTCAAGCATGTGGCATGGGTTTCAAAAAACAGTACATCACTGTAGCGATTGTCCGAACACGTTCTTTGAAAAACACAGGCACAGATCAGTGTGATATCACTGCCAAGTGGGTCAGCTAGTCATAAATACAAAATTACGATCACAGATCAAAATCTAAATTCCTTGACAAACACCTTACAATGCAACAATACAACGCCCTTTGTCATTTGGATTCCCGTCCTGAGGCCTTGACACTTGACTTGACCGACCCTGCTATAGTGTACCTGATATACAGAGTACGCTGGCATATACAATATACCGATATACCTAGACCGACCGAGTTAACATTCTTTGTTCTTCGATTTTAATATGTAAAAGTTGCTAATAATATTCTATTTTGATATCTTACCAAAAAATTTCTAGGAGTGGTTCGTCACAATCCAAAACTAGTTCAATAGTTGGACCAGATGTGCAATTCACAGGTGAATCAATTCTAATTTCCTTATTTGAATTCAAGGCCACGTAGCAGCAAAGGGTGGAGGCTTCTAAAAGTTCTTAGCTTCGTTGCAGAACTGCTGAAAGTGTTATTTTGTTAGTTTCCTCTGTGACTCACGATCACCACAATGAGCTATTGCTATGTATTAACGAGCCCAGTCAGGACAAACACAAATAAACTAATTACAAATCATTCAGAATTGTCACTCCAAAAACTTCTGTTGAACATGGCTGGTCGGATTTGCTTGAATGACGTAGGTTCTCTATAGCCAACCTCCAAAAGTTCCATATCATGTTGCACTTCGTTCTACGCAGTACGTCTAAAAGCATTAGGCTTCGCAACGGCCTTCCTACTTGCCGAATTTTATAGCATGAGGTGTCCATGCATTTCATAATAGATCGACTTGGGTATGTTGTTCCTTTCAATCTTGAGGCCACCCTCCTATAGCGCTCGGGTTTTCATTGTTCATCCAACAGTTTGTACATGACTATATCGGATTTGGGGATTGATTGGGGGTTCTCTATCTTCACCTTCAACCCGTCGACTTTTGCACAAAAAACCGTACAAAACAAGGTTAGTTGCTGCTTGCTGCTATGCTGATGCTTTGCTGTGCCAGACGAAAGCTGAGAAGCCCTGTGAACTTTTTACTGAGAATTTCGTGATTTGAGTAGCTTGCTTTTTTGCACATCAGCTTCAGTTCAGATTTCAGATGTTATCAATAATAATATTGTTCTGCTATATGAATTTGTATGTCATTTGCATTTTGCATGCTTGTTGTGGTGTGCAGTTTTTTCATTCCAATTTGCAGGGAAAGACCCACAAACCTATTATGTTGGAATATAGTTTGATCTTTGATTTTTTGTACTTACATTTGCTTACCTAAATTAATGGGTTAATTCGGGTTCACATAAATATGCATGTGGTAGGCGGGCGTTCTTTTGTTACATTACGTAAATAATCGATTCATTTCATACATGTCGAACATTTGGAGTTTGGGATTGTATTGAGATTGAGATCCACTTTTATTATATATATTCCAGAATAGTAGTTTTCTTTTACTACATAATGTACAACTTATCTTCGTGTGAAAAATTTCAGAATATTAAATGTAGTTTATGTGTATTTCAAATGTCTAATGAGCAGGGTATGAAACGATTAGTATTAGTGCACGGTGAATTTCAGCTTCCAACATTTTCGTTATATTCATAGTTGAATTTGAACTTTTTGCATCATCCAACGCCGTTTTTTTTACGATTACGAGTGAAACATACTTAGGTGTGGCTGTCAAACAAATACATGGCGTTTTTCGTTTGTTCTAAACTAGAAACTATGTTCTATGTTCTAATTTGGTTCTAACGAATAATTTAAACTGCCATGATATATTTTTATTTTATTTTTACATCAAGTATGCCCTGTTTCAAAATTTCCAACAACTTCCATAATTAGACAATACAAGCCAGCCCAAAATTAATCCAGCAGCAGAGCCTTAAGCTATTCTTGGCCTTGAGCTGACGCTATTCGGTTCCGGATTGAATTCAGGAACAGCTTACTAGGCTTGTGTTGGAGTGCATGGCAAAGTGGCAAGCAAGCCACACTGACTCTGTCTTGTACTAACCTAACCATCATCATCCGCTTCTTTAGCCTAGACTTATAAAAGCAGGAGCAAAGTTCCATTTGGTTATCGCGTACCGCGCGTTGCCTGTTCCTGAATCTTACCGAAATTTTATCGAAAACTTCAGGAAGTCCGTCAAAGTGTCGAAATTTTCCAGACCCAAATCTGACCTTGACCTTCAACCAACGTCCATCATGGCTGGTTCGTCCAGCCATAATCTAAAAATACGCACACAACACAGCGCAGAATGAATCCAGTCCAGAGCCCCAGCCATTCTCGACCTTATGAGTTTGGATTGAAATCTGGAACAGCTCGCATGCGATAACCACCCCTTGGAAAAAGTTGCATGGGAACCACTGCACTGACTCATTATTTAACCATCATTCGTCACTTCGTCACTTTAGCTTAGGTTTGCCGAAACGCGAACAAGTTCCACGTGGTTACCGCGTGTAGGTTGTTTCTGAATTCGACCGATATTTTCCAAAAATATCAGAAAATCGGTCGAAGTCTCAAGATGTTTCAGACCCAAATCTGACCTTCAAGGTGTATGCTCGGTTTGTCCAGGAGACTCCATTGAAACCTTGGCTAAGCCAAGTTTTTACTTTTTGATTTTAAATAGAGGGCCAAT
>JAQFYU010000801.1:0-18560 GCA_034694905.1 Ceratophysella granulata | reverse complement strand
CTAACTTGAACTCATACAGCTAAATTGAAGGGGACAACGTCAGACCATTTTGTATTCCACACTTTAACGGAATTTTTCGGAACAATGTCTACGACATAAGTTTGCTTCCTGAGTAGTATTTTTTTTTGTAGACAAGGAGCTCCTTTCAACTCTGAAGTGAAGAGACCTACATTCGTATATTTAGATTATTTTGGACATGTCTGGAAAGTGGAAACTGCATTAGTCTCCCGTCTTTGGAGAAGGTAGGTCTGAATAGGAATAATAAGAAGTGAGGCAATGTGCATATTGGGAAAAGGAGACGGGAGGAAACGGAGCCAGTTGGCTCGCTTCTCCCCGTCTTTTCACTTTCACTTCCAATTCATTCACACATGTTTTATGCCCTCTCCTCACAATTTGGACCAAATATGCATCATCTTCCTCAACCCAATCCCAACCAATTCCACCCAACTTACCAACAACATCCTCATGCTTCACGCACGGCCAGCTCAACAAATGCTCAATTCCAAGCATAATTTTGTATACGCAATCGAAGCCAACTTTGCCCAGATCCTAATTTAGAAATACAGGGTGAGTACGATAGTTTGTCCCTCGTTTGAAAAAAATCTAACATTGTCAAACATCATGTCTTCGAATATATATTGTTGGCGAAGATCTTTTGGCTCAAATTCAAAATGCATATGTTGCTGTCACCTACTAATCTCATACGATATTTTGTGATCTTCTTTAGTTAGTGAACGTGCTGTGCACTTTCGATGCTGCAGAATATACAATACGAAAAGTAGCTAAATTATTAAAGTAAAATAATGCGGAGGGAATGGAACATACGTTGCAACAAAATTTGCATTCCGTTGCCATGACAACAGACATCAGAGGCTAAAGTGTCTGTCTAATATTTTGAGACAGGCTGTACGTAAGCATTTTCTCGATATTTTAAAAGCTGATGATAGAAGCAAGACATTTGAAATTAAATTGCACAAATTAGAACTATGGTTGGCATGACAACAAGGATAAGTTTAGCAAAATCTGTTAAAATTTTAGAACCTCCTTCAATCGGCTATATTTTGACCAAATCATGTTCCTAATTCTCTCGAGCTTCCGTTCGAGTTTTCGAAAGTTGAAATAATTAACGTACCCACCCTGTATATAATCAAGTTACACAACATAGAGCATGTCCACGCATTTTCCCATGTTCTATACCGTCGTATAACTCCGAACCTTAAAGAAAAGGTTGTCCCAGGCACGGAACTTGCAGACGTGCAGACAGACACAAGAATTCTCCCTGGATTCTATGCATACATTTTTTAGCTCACACGGCCTAAAGTACAAAAGATGCTCTCAACTCTACATCTACACAATCCTGTATTGTATCCGAGAAGAAAGTTTCCCATAGGATTTTTTATTGGAACTGAAAAACCGTTCATCACTTGTAGAAATCTGGGAGTCGTGAGGACCGGAACAGAAGGCGTTGTAGTGAACCAAACACAACAACTTAGTATATCAGTTCTGACTCGCACAAACCTGACACTCAAATGTACCTACTAGAAACCCCTTTAGTAAGATTTATGAATCTTTGATCCCAATTACATCCTCGTCTCATGAAACTTTCTCAATCCGACAAACATGATTTACTGAGCTCCTGTACTACTCCAGACTTGAGTTGGCCCGCCAAGTGGCTACAAGGAGGCCCTGTCCACAGACCTACACTCCCCTAGCAAGCCTAACCACGAGAAGACGAAGCCCCATGCAGAACTCCAAATTAGAAAGTCGTCCCTGCTTAGTCGTGTGCGAGGGAAGGGAGAGAGCGAGCCGAGAATACAAAAATGAGAGACGATTAAGACTTCTCCTTCTTCCTATGACACACAAGCCAATTTCATGGAAATTAAATCCAACAACTTTCACATAATATATGCCGAGTCAGTGCATTTGACAGATTTCAATTTTACCTCTTCGCTTTCTCCCGAGAAAAAAATAAAATGGAGCCTAGCTCTGTCTCAGGAATATGGAGGCCACAGAGTACTTTTCCTCCTCGTCGGCTCACAACTTATTACGACCACGAAAATTGAGGCGAAGGGAACCCAATTGAAACACAACTCTGGCATTCATCCCTCAAATCTACATCCACATTTATTCAGGACTTGACTAATGATTAGATCCAATTTCACCAACATCCCTCACCATATGGCCTACCTCACTCTAATTACTCTCAACGTCCTGGGTGGGCTGGAGCCAGTACAGCAATAACCTACATCTCTCCAGATGTAGCACAGCAGGAGGCAGGATTCAGAACCTGAGCTGGGACATGGGCATGATACATGATGTGCATAAGACCAAATCGTGTCGACATGAGGAGAAAGTAGGGAAGTGAAAGTTAATCTATGGTGTATGCTCCACAATACATCAAAATTAGGCTAGGTCAGTTCAACTCGGAGCTTCCCGAAAAAGGTCGTTCATCAGGACTGCATACGTGAACGGGTTTCAAGAATATTTCGTTTCTGTATGCAATATTTATAGGTCGAACCCAGAATTAATGCATCACTTTACAAAACCTCAGCTTAAAAATGCCAATGTCATTCTCTTTGTGAACCACTTGTAACACTTTGTAGCATTTGCAGCTTACCTAGGAAACTCGAATGGAATATGACAAGTGAGAGTTACCATTAGAATGTATTGCAAAGTTGCATTAGTGTTTGTTTGGGAATATGCCTCCAAGTTTTCCTGCAAGCATGAAACGTTTAATTTAAACCGTACAGTAAGTTACCACGGGAGGTAAAAGCACGGGAGGCTACAAGATTAATATCTGTATTTAGCTAGCATACGAAGACAATTTCTTTTTCCAGTTACATTCAGTCTGTAAATTACATTGTTATGTTAGGTATTCCTGTTTTGGGTTTAAATAAATAATAATAACAAACAAATAAATTTAATGCTTGCAGAGCTTTTCCATGGGATGATACTAGCTGAGGAAGATTTTTATTTTCCACAAAGGAAGGTGACATCGAGGTTTTTGCAAGATTTGTGCTTGAAAACGAAGCTTCATAGAAAGGAACAAGGTAGGTTCCACTGAACACTACGACAAGTTGCCTTGCGGTTACAAATATGAAACATGATTATCCTGAAAATGAGTTTAGATCGCCTTGGACTCAAAATGGCGATTTACCATACATAAGAGAAATCAGAACGCTGAAATTAAGGCTGCACCAGGTTGCCTAGATTTAAGTACATATGAATTGCATTGGAGGCTACTTGCGGTGAATCCTTGTATTTGTAGGATATTTTAGAAGGTTACACTTACTATGCTCTATTCCGTATAATTCTATTGGAAACTACAGCATGTTAAATTGGAACATAAGTAATTTTTTGTGTGATTTCTGTATCTGGAGGTTACGCAGGACTCTAACCAGTTGAAGCTACATTTGAAGGAGATTGCAGTGGACTCCTTCCGTATGATTCAAGTGAAAAGTGCAGGAGGCTATACTGAAGGCTACAAAGTGTCATACTGAACACTAAATTGCAGTTCCGCTCTAGTTGAGCCGACTTCTTCGGTTATGACCGTCAAGCCCTGTCATCCTCCTGACTGACATGTTGAACTTTGTGCTGGGAGAACTCAAGAACTCGTTGCATTGTTTTATTTTCCTACTCGAAGAAAAGGAATGAGCCGAGCGTAACCTCCAAAGTCGATTGAGTGACATCAAAATTGTAAATTGGATCTGGATGGCTCAAGTGATCTGAGTGCCGGGAGAGAGAATGATGTGATATGATATGATTCCATTGTGGTTTTTCCCCAGTGCACTCAGGCCCTCATTCCTATGCAGGAGACAGGAAGACCCGGGTTTGGCTGACGTCTGTTTTGTGGACGGAGATGAGCTGCACATAAAAATCCCTCGTGCATGAATGTATATTTGGAAAGGGAAGAATGGGAAAAACTCAAATCCCCAAAATGCCGTCAATCGCCGCCCATCACACACCCCGACAAAGTAACCAGAGTCAAGGAGTAGGTAAAGGCTTCATGTGCTAAGCCATTTTTCGGATATCGCTGTAGATTTTCTAAACGTAAGATCTCAGAGATTTACACAATTTTATTTTTCATATTCTAAGCATTTAGTATATTTATATATTTAATGTTTTTCTAATTTGGTGCATATAAGCATAATATGATTTTTTTTTCTAATTTGGCGCATATAAGCATAATATGATGTTTTTTCTAATTTTGGTGTCGTATATTTACATATTTTGATGCTTTTATAATTTTGTTGTATATTTTTGATGCTATTCTGATTTTGGTGCATCTTTTCGTATTTTCACGCTTTTCTATTTTTGTATGGCGTATTTTTATTTTTTGATGTTTTTCTAATTTTGGTGCATCCTTTCCTATTTCGACACTTTTCTAATTTTGGTGAAATTATTTATCATTTTGTTGTCTATTTTGATGCTATTATGATTTTGGTCCACACTTGCACATTTGAACGTTCTATTAATTTTGAGGAAAAGTTTTGAACTTTTTAACGGATTTTGGAACTCCTGCGCCATAATTTGGCCCATTTTGAAGGTATTTTTGCCTTTGGCTTTTAGGTTTATATTCAGAAAATCTTGTAAGAATTTAGTTCTTTTCAATATCTTTGGTTTATAATTTCGAAGATTTTCTAGACTTGAAAATAATTTGCTGCTTTTCGGATATCTGTATCTTTGCAAAAAAAAAAAAACTGTTTTTTGCTGCATGGCAATTTTGTATATATTTTTTATTGCATATTTGGGCCATTTTCTAGTGCATGCAATTCTTTCTCTATTGAGACTACTGTATGCAGAGCCAGAAAATCAAGTGCGTACACATGCAGAGCACTACTACACCCGTTTTCCTGCGGAGGCAGGCGGCTAGATGACAGTTTATTGATCATAACTCGGAACAATGGCGGGATTGAGTACTAAGATTAAGAGTCCGCTGCTGATATGAAGCGTACGGAACTGGGACTGGAATGCTTCAAAGGGGAATTGCAGTAGCTGAAGAGCCTCAGGCTGCAGAAGCTCCTTCTTATTTCATGATTAGCTCGGTTAATTCTGCATGAGGCCTTGTCATTAATACGAACCTAATGCACTTCCTCTCCCTCTCAAGGGACCTATAATGGGGTCGAAGAACGTATAAATCACTCCTCAAATATTCAACAGTCAAATCCTGTCCACCACTCTTAACACGAAGGCTCTTCAAAGTAAATAGTGCATTTAACATAGGGTTAACTGCATTATGAGGCTTCTAGAGCATAAACTCTTTTGAGCAGGTCTATAGTTCAACTCAGTGTTTAGCTAAGCATATAGAAATGTTTTACAAAAGACACGGTAGAAAGCGAATTTAAAAGTAAGATTTTTGAAATTGATGAAAAATCGATATCTTGCACTACCTTCAGTTTCGACGTAGGTATTTTATGTTTTTTAAATTTTCGAAAATCGCTTTAATTGGTTTCAAATTCAAAATAATTTTTAAAAATCTGTACAAATTCAGAAAATCCGGCATTTAGAACTTTATATAGCTTCAAATGTTGTTTTTAGCATGTGCAAATTGCACTATGAATTTTGTCGTTATTCCTAAAATTTCAAAAATCCAACTGACATTGATGTGTACATCCCATCGTATGCGATGCACTCAAATTGCTGAAGAAGCATGAGTTTGGAGAAATACGTCATAGGTTATTCATACTACGGTGGAAACTCTTTGAGAAAAACATTTTTTATTGCAACCTTCTGCCTTGACATTGACACAAGTCTATGCGTAGGTGTGCGGTGTATGAAGTATATACCCAATCGACATTTGATGACAGACCTTGTGGTCCTTAGCTGTGGAAATGAAACGAGTACTGAATTAGCACTGGAAATATATTACAGAAATTAAAGAAATAGTCCAGTGCTAACCAGATTTTGAAGATGTTTATTTAATTAAAATTTGATTGCATGTATACACGTTCTACATCCTTAATTTAGAGAACAAACGATGGGGCGATTGCACGCTCCTTCCAGTTTTGTATTGTTCTCCTTCATCCAATTATTAAATTCGTGGGATCTGAATTTATTAATAGAACTCACTTGTTCTCCTGCTCAATTCAAGGACTAATGGTACTGAGATTTAGAAAACCTACGTGGAATTTGCTACGGTTTTCAAACAAGACCGAATTTCGTTGGTAGGAAGTTTTGGCTCATAATGAAGCGAGAATTTTGTGAATTGAATACAATTGGCTAAGTTAAGAAATTCTAGCTTATTGGTAGAGAATTCTATCAAATTTACAACTTTATATGTAAATTCAACAGGCAGAGTTCATGTCTTTCTATGTAATCTCTTAATTGTTCTAAAATTGTTAAATACGAAATATTGCAAGCTTTTTGTAAAATAAATTTTGTTGCATAAAATTGAACATGCCAAAAAGACAAAACAAGTACCTAGTCATTTAATCAATTATAGTAAATATATATTTTCAATTATTTACTATTTACTTACCCCATTCTACCTTACTTAAAAATTCGTTTTAAGGTAAAGAAAAATAGCCTGCCTCTGGTTAAATTAATTAACTCCATTTTCCTTAATTTTTTAAACAGAAACGTGGAAGAATTTCTTCGAAATTTATCGTAACCAAATTGAATTTGGAATCCAAATTCCGAATTCAATTCTAATTCAACTATCGAAATCATGTGCATCCCTATATATGACAGCGGAAATCAGAAACTTCAGCATCAACAAGCAAAATGGAACTGAATATATATATATATATATATATAGCAGATATAGGAGTGAGCTGTCATAATGGAGCTGAGCTGGAGCGGAAGAATGCCTGGACGATAAGGAAAGCTTTTATTCGGAAGAGCCTATCTATCTAGCATCATGAGTTGTGTATGCAGAATGCAGATAATATATTATGAACCTGAATACCTCCTTGAGTTGACAAAAGGAAAAGAAGGCTGTAATTTATTGTGAGTCTTCTCAGTGAAGTCAGGCAGATGCTGGAAGTGCATTAGGAGCCGAATCGGGATCTGAGGAATAAGGAACTTAATTCGGGAGATAGTTTAGTTGGAAGAATAGTTCTGTCAGGCACGTCTTCACCAGTTTTAAAAATAGACTTTGATGACGAGGAGAAGTAATGTTTGTGCTGGAAGGAAAGATATGGAATTTAGGCGGAATTCTTCTTTTCTTCTCTCCCAATTCTCTCTTTGTTCCCCGAAATGTAAGTCACGCTCCACTACCGGTAGTCAGAGTAAGGAGTCGAACAATATGACAATATCCGTTCCTCAATTCCAACTTGGATCTGTTCCTGTGCTCTCGCTGAATCCGGATATTCCAAAGACTTTCTAAATATGCTGCATTACAGAGTTGTCAATCTCCAACTCAAATTTTGAGAATTTGAGAATGAGAATGAGTTGGAGGTGAGAATTGGGTACATTTTCAAGAATTTGAGATGAGATGAGATGAGACTGAGTTTGAGGTGAGAATTGGGTATTATTTTCAAGAATTTGAGATACGATGAGATGAGAATGAGTTTGAGATGAGAATTGGGTCTATTTTCAAGAATTTGAGATGAGGTGAGATGAAAATGAGTTTGAAGTGAGAATAGGGTCTATTTTCAAGAATTTGAGACGAGGTGAGAATTGGGTTTATTTTCAAGAATTTGAGATGAGGTGAGACGAGAATTCCAGAACAATATCGGGATTTGAGATAAGATGAGGTGAGAAAGTAAGGAAAATTTGGGACTTTTATCTGTAGGCTGAAGGAACCACAGTGGTTTCTTTATTATATACTTACAGCCAAAATTTTGCACTTTGTGATCAATGGAGCTCAAACTTAGTACATATGGCGATTCGGTTAAGTATCATCGCCTAGTGGTGCTATTTTTTTTTGAATTAGACAGCTGGTGACTTACAATTAAAAAACCAATAATTCGAAATGAGGCCAGAGGCTGATGACGTATATTATATACTATCCTTAACATGGTTTCTGGAATGCATTTCCCACTCCCGATCAACTTTTCCTGAGCCCATTCATCAAGCCAATTCAAAACTCATACGGGGATTTTACATGGAAGCAGCTGAGAACACCAAACACCCAGGATCGTTATGAATGCATTCAAGTATGAGCGGAAGCCTGTATGCCAATTCCCGTACATTCAGGCCCATTGCTTATGTGGGCCTAGGCAGCGGTCCCAATTCCCTAGGCCCTTTCCCTGGAACATGTTCCATAGTGTCCCTTTTTATCTCGAGTCCAAATGATCACACTCAGAGAGAACATCCCAACATTCTGATGCCAAGATAGAATCGGTAAGCACTGGAACCAAAAGGCCTGTTGTACCAGGCAACAGAAGAGTCGAACCCATGGGCTTCCCTTATATCATGTCTCCATAAGAGAACAGCAGGACCTGATGAGCTAAGCCACGGCTTATTAGCTCGGTGAAAGGCAGAACGGTTTCTTGGTTTGCTACAGCCCGCGGTGGAAACCTAATCTCCTTTCCCCTTCTCTGCCTCATTCCGCCCTTTCTCCACTCCACAGCTCCTCCGTCCCGCCCCAAACAAATAATAATATTTTCCATCATTCCGCCTGCCTCTCAAGCAGGCCAGGGAGAAAAAGGAGTTGAGTGAAAGTGAAAATCGTAAAATGCGGGAGTGTGGGAAGATTGCATTGGAGGGAGGGAGCCCTTACCTTTATTGTACATAATAACGGGGAAACTGTTCCTCGTCAAGAAGCAGCAGGTATCTCAGTCCTTCTGCTCCATTTCCCGCTTTCCTTTCATACCTAATGTTCCCCACGCAGGAGACCACAGACGACTAACCAGGTTCTCAGCCCACTTCCTTTCTCCGCCAAAAACGAACTTAAAATCTACAGAAACGAGCCAGCAGCAGGGCAAGGTGACGCACTACCACGCACTCCTGACGAATAGCTACAGTTCGTGTGGGATTGGTAAAGGAAATGCCATGTCGAAAAACTGCCTTTATACGAGCTATATGTGTTAGTTTCAGCACTAATAAATTCAATTCGTACCGCTAAATTAACTAATTTCACCATAGCTTAGTGGTTCACCGCAAATTCTCTTCGTATGGTCCAAACAGTTTGAAGATATACTTTTTGTGGGCATTACCTCACCTAAAGTAAGCTAATAGAACTGGAGAATTTTAAATGAAAATTTGAGAGTGTTTTCCCTAGCCTAACCTAACGAAATGGAAGTTAGTCATTTTGCGATAAAAGTAAAATCTTATCGACTAAGTTCTTTTAGTGTCGGAAGTATTTACGGTTTACGGTGAAAGCAAGTTATTGGCGAAGAAGAAATTTTGCACTGAACGGTGATAATCCAATCATTTTGTTTTGAAAGAAATGTATCGTTGTAGAATAAGTTATTTTACGTTGAGAAATCATCTTTTTTGTGGTAAAAGTAAGCTATTGTAAACTAATTTATTTCGGGATGGCGGTGATTTAATTGTAATTGGATTTATTCGCTTTGTGGCTATGGTATTGTTGTGTCTAATACTAGTTATGTAATCCGTGTAATTTGCTAAATTAGATTCATTATTAAAGATTGACCGGAAAAAAGCTGTCATTCTAGGTGTTGCTTTTTTGTATTTGGCTCTCCCGCATAGTTATAAATTTTAAATGCTGACACTCGAAAATAAAGAACGCCTTGGATCAAGAGATTACAACAATAGAATTGTCAAAGGTTCCATATGCACAGCTACGAATTTTCGAAACTGAATCTGACCGAACGCGGAAACTGGTCCAGTGTTTACATTGGTAATAAAACACTTTGGCTATCTCTATCACTATTGCAGAGCTTTGGGCAAGCAATTCCTTTCGAGGTCAATATGTCCCCTAAGATATTCACTTTACTCCTGACCGACCACAGAACCGGCCAAGAAAATCAAGAATACAGGTAATACACAAAGACCTCGAGCTGACTTGCTTATCCATCGCCTTGGGGGTTGTTTGAGACTTGGAATTTTACGAGTATTTAGCAAAGAAATGAAGATTTTCATAGCCCAACATGCAACTATCGTAGCCACCCTGTATATCCATATCCACCCGCAGAAGTTGCTCGATTGATATGGACCTTATAAAAATACTAATATTCGTTTTCAAAATATTTTAATTCAATCACCCTGTACCCAAACAAGCCTTAATGAAGGAGGAAGCAGGTCACGCCGCTACTTGGTTGTTCCTTGAAGTGCGTAGGAGCAGATAGTAGGATATTAGGTGTCCTCCTTTGCCCCTATCAAATTGAACTACTGAGTAAAAAAAAGGGGAAAAAGTGGAGAATCTTTCTTGTTCAGCCAAGTCAGCTTGATTTCCCAGTTTCCCCATATTTGCGTCAACTAAGTCCCGTCGCTTCTGAATAAGTTAGAAGAATCCTCTCAAGACTTTCTCCTTTTCTCCGCCTTTCGCCCAGCCCAAGAAACTGAGAACAAGAAGTGTGACATACAAATGAGAGGAGAAGGAAACAGAACTTCCAACTTCCACCCAAATCCAGAACAACACACACACGTCTCTCTCACATGAGTTTCATGACAATTCTCACCGAACTATCAAACAAGTGTGAAATATCCAAGATTTTCATGGACAAAACTTAAGTCCTCATTTATCACCAATTATGGGTGTACAATACATGCAAAGGATATACGTCGTACTAAAAATATTAGAACTATACGTCAAGTCCACATATTAAATTTTGTGCTCTTACTTGATTCCTACCTACACTGCATGTATAAGAATCAATTCATTGATTGTCCTATATTTAGATAAGTTTAAAGATATCCAACTTTCACCGAATTCATGAATCAACTATGCATGAACTGTACTACATCTACATGTATGTCAATTTACATTTCAACGGTTTAGTATAGGTACTTGTATGTATTTGTGGTCTAACGGCATGACGTTGACGGATAATTCAATTTGAACTACATTGAAAAATGTATGAAATATGTGTCCAAACTCCGAATGCTATTTACTGTACTTCTAATTTCGTAATTTTTTAATTCAATTTTCGTAATTAGCGGGATGAAAATGGAATAAAATGATAATTAAATTGAAGCTGGTGAATTTAAATTGAATTTATATACCATAAGTCTATGTTATTGAAATTGTACATTTTAATTTGCCTTTATTTAATTTTAATCTATGCATTTGATTATTTTTAATGTATTTAAGTTTAAGTTTAAATTAATTAAATTCATTTTATTAAAAGTAAACTATTTACAATTACATTTACATGTAAATTGCTTTCAGTGCGTTCATTTCCAATTGAATTTGAATTGAAGCTCACTGCCTTTCGGATTCGGATTTACATGAAATTCTATAAAAAATATAGCCTGAATTTAGATTTGAGCTTAAATTGTTTTAACAGTAGGTTCAGATGAAGTTGAGGCTTAGCATAATGTACCATCCAATATTTGTGGATCCAATTGTCGAGCAACGACTAATTTTCCATTCCTTGTATATGTAAAACAGTCTAGACCAGACGGGTTTAATTGAACAATCAAACCAAAAATTAAACTTATATTTTTCCGTTTTAGACGGTTTAGCCTAAGACCTTGCTCTGCCTTTTAGAGTTTTCTAGAACACTGTTTGGCTTTCAAGAGAATGATAGAATGATGAAGTGTGAATTGAATTAGAGTAACTTTTAGTTCAAAAAGGAAATGATAATCCTGAGAAAGTCAATCTGTAGTGGATGAGGACTGAGGACAGAGGCCTAATCCTGGAGGAGGATATTGATAGAAGGACGAAGGGAGTCTTTCACTGTGTCTTCGTCCAACTAGTGTTGGGAAGAAGATGAAAGCGGGAGTCCATAGCTGAGAAGGATTTATATTTCCCAAAGTCTTCACGACTATCTTCTCTTCTCTCAAACTCCTCTCGCTTTTTTTCACACATTTTTTTTTCATACGTTCCAGCTTTGAACTTGACACTTTCCTTAAAAGGAAGTTGGTGAGAGAAAGGGTATATGTAGGAATCGGAGTCTACATAGGCTCCACCGTATTAAACACACTTTTCAATTCTTTCACTTTGGCCTAAGAGGGTTTGATGCAGTCGAGCAGAGAGGTCCATGCCAATTTCAACCCGACCTAAAAGAACTTAGCCTTTATACGTATGATAATTTATTAGCATCCATAAAAAACGTTTATTCATTATTTAGGAAGGAAAGCTTATGCAAAAACATATTTTAAGGGTGCTCATGATGCATTTTTATAGATTAGAATTGGAAACGATTCACACTGTACTCTTTCCAATAGCGAAATGTTAAAACTTTATACTGCAATGTTTTTGCATGTTTTAAGGTTTAGTGTGTGGGTATGTATTTCATTATTTTTTTTTGCTAATTTTGATTTTTTATGTTTCTGGAACGACTTCTTGCACTTTTACTCCATGTTTTGACACCTGTCACACGTAATGCTTCAACCTTGTATTATGTTACAATTTAACAATTTTCAAGGATTTATTGACAATATATTGTTTTGGAATTTCATTTGTTTTTGGTTTGGTTATATTTTCTAGTTTTCGCCATTTTTGCATCTTAACAAATTGGCTGACTGGAATTCAAACAAGACATTTGAACATTTCGAAACTAAAAGGCGTTTCTCGTACATAGAACCTGCTCCCACATTTCAGTCCATTTAGTGTCATTTTTCAATTTTTCTTACATTACTGCATTCAAGAATTTTTTTTTTCTGAATTTTAATTTTATTATTCTTTTAATTTTGTTCAGAGCAATCTTACTAACCTACGTTTTACTTACTAAACTGTATCTACTTTATGTTGACAATCGTATTGCAGCTCAATTCTAAAAAATTTTGTACTACGTTGAGTGCATAATAGTTTCTAGCTTGGACCACTTTAACTGAGACGTTTTGCATGGTGTCCTGAGACCGAGAAAGAAAAGGCAGCCGTTCGATTTGAAAGAAATGAGTTTCCATTCAGAGATGAAGAAGGAAGCATGTCAGAACACATGTACGAGAGGAAATTGGTAAGGAAATCAGAGTTAAACTGATTTTCATTGATGAAATTTAGAGAATGAAATGGAGAGAATTGTAGAAAAAGAAAGGAGCTTTTACACTTTCAGCTAAAATACAGGGCCACTTTGAGTAGAGTCAGGTCAAGGTTAGCCTACAGACATCATCTCACATTGCATACGGAACAATCTTACATTTTTCGACACCCCATCGTTGAGAGTGCAGTGCAATTTCCGATTTACTGGCATATATTTTAGTTTCCTTGGATATATAGTTTTAATCAGTACTATATTATGCACTTTACCTAGAATCGTTAATTTTTCGAATTTTATTGTTCAAAACTTGTGATAAACGAGCAACTATTCGCTCCCAGCAAAGCATTTGTAACCTGAAAATTGAATTGCATAACGTCTAACGTGACTGCATCTGTGAGCATCCTTGTACGTGACAAGACGGTGTTCTTCCTAATAATTAACGTCCTTAGGAGCATTTTAAGTCTAAGTCATGTCAATGACCATTTATTAGACCTTCTTGTCTCCCGTCTTGGCAACGGACCAGTGCTTGTTGGATGTGTTCCTTGAAAACGGTAATATAGATAGACAGGGGAGTCCCCGCTTCCTCGACATAATAACCGCTGCTCATTGGGGAACAATAAATGTGTCAACCGGAGCCACAGAAACAACATTCACTCTTCTCCTCACTCATCACTTTTTCAACTCAAATCGTCTTCACCGGGACTGAGGCAAGTAAAAGGCAGCCAAACAAAGCTTTCAATCTTCAATATTTCTAGAAATATGTATGCACATTGGAAATCCTGGACAGCACATTCCAAATTCCAAACTGACAACAATTTATTTCCATTCATGGAATATAGAAAAAATGATCTACGAAATTGCTGGCTATCAAATTTTGTTTGCCTTGTGAAAAGTGCATTCGATTTTTTAAGTTAGTTAGGTTTGGGTGCGCTACAACTGGCGACCGTTAATATACAGTTAAAAGCTGAAATTTGCATTTGCTCCTTCGGTTTGTCGGAATATACTGGAATTTGGCATTGGCACGGTTACATAATAAATGCAGCACAAAATTCCGGAATTCGGTTGACAGTGAGCACATTGCAGTATATAGCACTGTAATAGTGAAATAGCATTAGAAAAATTTACCTCTAAAATGCGAATGGGCACAAACTATATCTCCTACAAAATGAAAATTCTTTGCAAAACAGTTTCACCTTTAGAATTTAACCAATAGCATGTTAAACATGTGCTAAAAGTTGTTTACATAAAAATCATTCGTTTAATCAAATAATACCGCCATTTAAATCTTAAAATAGGTTTAACATATTTTTCCCATAATTTAAACAAAATATGAAAATAAACTAATTAATGACAATAAATTGCTATTTATTTACACATCCAAGTTTTTAGCTTGTTTTGGATTGAATATTTTATGATTTTGTCATTGCAACTCATGCTTCCACGTAAAATATTTAGTCGTAAAGAACTTTTCCATGACATTGAAGGAAAGTATTTGTGACGAGAAGACGGATGAGAAAGGCGAAAAACGTGTTGGTAGTGAAGATGAATAAGAAATGGTTGAGACATGGACAGAACTGGACCATTGAGACATGCGAAGCAATATTGTTCGAGTGAAGGAAACCTCTCCGCTCCTCATCTCTTGTCCACAACTTTTTCTTTTAAAAGACCTGCTGACTCGGAGCGAGCATGAGTGACGGACGAGTCTTTCTACTTAATTTCTGAAAGTAAACGTCAGTTAGCGTCTTCTTTCTTCTCCATTTTCCAACCAAAAAAGTCTTGCTCGACCCGGATAATCCGAGCCCATCTACAGCTACATAGAAAACATGGGCCTCCTGGACGGATCTACAGTACACACATGACCTACTAGTACATATCCCATGCCCTTCTCAAATTGACAAACTACACTACTTTCATCTGATCTAGACCTAAAAATAAGGAAACTTCAGGCTAAAATCAGCCTGCGGCTGATTAGGACCGAAATACTTAGGTGAGTGATGGAACGACGTTTAATGCAGTGCTTGCAGCTAATTGATTGCTTATTTTAGCTCCGGGTGACGCGCGGAACTCGGTGCTGCTCTAATCATTTTAAATTGGGCTAATATTTTAAGCAATTACGATATTTCTTGAAAATATCGAACGAAAGCAATATGAATATCGCTTTAGGAGACATATATAATAAAATAGCGAATAATTTTTTTGTAAATTCTTTCTCTGGCATTTAATAAATTTATATAATTTCTGGTACTTTATAAATAAATATTTTGCTGTTTTTCTACTCAAACATATTTTCGAATATTTAAATACTGGATGAATAAGATGATTCTAATCCCTTCCAAAACATTATAGTACATTCTGCCACGTAAATCCGAAAGGTATGTCAATGTTCTATTGAAAATATAACCCAGCAAAAAAGTTTATGGATTTTTTACAATTTGGCGGTTCATTTTCGACATCTTTCAAAAAAAATTGCAAAAAAAATACATCATGAGACAACAGTCCAGGTAACAGAGACAGAGGTACTATGCAAAGAAATTGGAATTTAACACAGGTGGCGTATTTGCAAATTATCTTTGTTCCATTAATTATTTCACTATGCCAACGAAATGCCAATTTTTTAATAGATTTTCAAGAAACTTCAAAGGCGTTTTTCATCCGCTTAATACTGCACTGGCGCTGCTAGTTTCAAAAAAAAAAAAGGCAATGCACAATATACTTGTATTACGAGTGGAGCATAAGGCCGGTTAATTCCTTGAAGAATGTGGCCCTACGTCAAGTCTTGGAAGAGAGACAGGCGTCACTACTGACTTCGACTGCTATTATATTGTTATGCTCTTTTTGTGACTCTGACAGAAGGTTTGTTTGAAAGCGGAAGTTTTTGAAGAAGTGAGGCTCGTAGTTGTGGGACCTTTGTGAAATCTATAAAATAGGATGGAAACATGATGATGCTGACAGGTTTATGGAGCTCATTTCAGAGAAAATGTCAAAGTTTAATGTTCCGTCAGTGGAGGGAATATTGGGTTTATGTCCAGCTTTTCATTTATTCAACTTCGGCTTCCCATTGAAATTAAAAATAGTAAAAAGGCCTTTGGAGAGTCTGGCTTACTTCAGGGCTCAAACAGACTCTCGTCATTTCGATACACAGGTAATAAACTCGAGGTTCTTTTGTTGTAAATTAAAAAGTTATCTCCGTTCACCTGAACTTAAACCAATAAATGTAGCTCATAAAATTGTCAAATACTGGGGATTTTGGATTCAATTACTTTGCATTTTTTATGGTATCGTAGATCCTTCAAGAATTCAACACGGATCTCTCAATGTCCGGTTTTTGTTTGGAGCTATAAAGCATTTCTAGTAAAATTAGGTACTTTGTTGGGACTAAATAGTTAAAACTAGAAACAGATGTGTTATTGGTATATGGACATGTACACCTATACGGAATTTGTTGTTTCAAAAATAAAATCTTGTTCAGGATTTGCACAGGCAATTTAGTGCAAATACGAGCTTACTCCGAGTTTTCAAATGAGCTTCTTGGATTAATGGACTTCAAAAGCTATAATAAAGGGTAGAACTCAAAATACAAGTCGTAATTTTATTTAATTTCGAATAGAAATCACATCTGAGCCACAATTGGAAAATTATTTAATGTTTTTCAATCGTTTTTAATAGTTCCTGGAAATTATAGCTTGACGTACGCTACACGCTACACGCACAGGGAAATGAATGCAGAAAAGTAGAAAATTGACTTTTAATCTAAAAATTCGAGCCTTTTCAATTAAGTTAAGTTCAATTTTAAATATGTTTGATTTATTTTATTTTATGAACATTTGTCAGTAGTTTTGCTATATCTATTCATTCTATTCATATTCATTCAATTCATATTCATTCATTGTATTTAGAGCATTTTACTGTATTTTTTTAAACTGTTTTTGAATTTTTTCTATTTTATTGGTTTTTATTACGGACGTTGGATGTTTTTTCTTTAAAAAATCTCAAAATATCATAATTAATCATTAATAGAATAGTTTTTCGTGAGTAAACTAAGCTTGCATAGAAATCTTGGTTTGAAACTGTGACTATAGTCAAACCAAAACTGTTCAAATTCAGTCTTCGAGAAAGCATTTTCAATTTGCTTCTTCATTTCGCTTAATGACCGATTTCAAAACTCAGATCCCTTTGTTTTGCAAGTTTAAGAACTTCCAAATCTGTCTCGTTGTTTCTTTTATTAGAGTGAGGACTTCATTCACCCTAAAATCCTAATACGAAATGACGAGAAGGCATATGCATGGAGGAGAGGCTTTGAGCTTTGATGTATCGTATGTAGCATAGAACAAGGGAGCGGAAGCGTAGGCTGGGGGTGAATCCGTGACAGAAGAAGGGCAGCTAGGGCGCGTCAGAGGATAAAGTCATTCTCCTTGAGCGTCAATCCTTCTGGAATTGAATTTCCAACGCTAATACTCTACTTTCCCTAAGTATTATTCCTCTCTTGTCTCTACACCGCAAAAGAAAAGTGCACTCCGGATCGGTACACGGGCAACGGCCTTCAAACAAAGATCCATTCCCTCATTCTCTCGAGAAACTTCAAGCAGCGGATCCTGTGTCCTCAGTACGTAAACCTTCCATTTTCCATTACAAAGAAGAAGACTTGTACTTAGTGTATGTAGAACAAGGTGAAAATTGATCTTACTGTCTGACTCAGAATGAGCGGAGCAGATGCGTCCGGACTTGAGTTCCACAGGATTTAGCAATGGTGAAACATGAAAGTGAGGATTGCAAAGCAAGGATTGAATGACACTTACAATGCACTATGTTCGTACTAGGGCATGTAATATAGAAATTTCGATATATCGAAATATCGGTCTATTTTGCTGATATCGAAATATCGAACCAAAATATCGAAATATCGATACTGACAAATGTCATTAGAAACCTGCTCATTTCCTCCTGTAGTTACATAAAAAAACATTATATCCAACACCGACAACATCAATACTAATATGAACAGTGTACGAAAGTTGTTTGTTACGTTTTTTGTCTGTAATTGACAAGAATTCTAAATTAATATTTTAGTTTAGGCAATTACAATGGAAGTTAGTCAACCATCAACTTCAACAACCAGTCAGGTGATATCGCTTCCAGTTTCGAATTCAGTCTGGGACTAATTTAAAAAGAAAGTAGGTAGCAAGACAGCAAAGTGTTTGTAGTGTTTGTAATGTGACCGAATTTGAAAACAACTAGCGGCAAAACTACTGGTCTGCATGTTCATCTCTAGTCTGTCCATAAGTTGATCATAAAGAAAAGGAATGAGCCAATCGAAATTATCACAGATGAAAATGCAGTTATGTTTTCGGTTGACATAGTCGTTTCGAATTGTCTTGAACCCTGAATTTATAGTTCCAGTACATCACGATTACGAATTGCATAAAAGCAGCACATGTTGACGTCGACTGATCCAAAGAAATATGTTTTTCTTATATAAATTTTATGAAAATAGTAATATCACTTGTTGAAATCCAGACTCTCTGGAAAAAACAAGGAACATGAAGCAGGCCAAGATCACGAATTGCGATA
>JAQFYU010000800.1:0-18567 GCA_034694905.1 Ceratophysella granulata | reverse complement strand
CATGAATCCCGTAGTTTTCCTTTGATTACCTGTTTACTCCGAATTGGTAGAAGACTGCCAAGGAATTAATAACTGTCTCCATTCATTCACTATAAAAAGAACATGCAGCACCTGAAGAAGCTCATACGTCGACAAGATTCTATTCTGACTTCGCAAAATATTGTAAACTTTCAAAATCATTTTTACTACTGTATAAATACCCAATCTGCAGATTAAGTCATGGCACACAAACCCTCGAATTTTTCTCTGCTATTAGCAGCAGTGATTCTATTTTCCAGCGTTTTCTGGGTCGCTGTGACCAACGGAGCAGCAGTTGATACTAATATTTCCTACTCTGAAGAAAACGACACTTCTGTATCAGATGAACTAAGCGTAATCCTAGCAAATTCCTTCAATCCATCCAGACGGGTTCGATCCATTTCCATCGAGTCTGCAGAAAACGACACTTCCGCTTCTGACGAATCTAACGAAATCCGCACAACTTCTCCAAAGCCAAACAGACGAGTGAGAGCCATTTCCATTGAGTCGGCGGAAAACGATACTTCTGTCTCGAATGAGTCACCTGAAGTTCCAGTGGTTCCGGTAAGACAGGTCAGGGCAATTTCTATTGAGTCCGCGTCCACCGAAAGCAATTCTACAGAATCAGATGAAACGATTGAAGTGGGCGTGGGCAGACCAGCGATTTCATTGCCACAAGGATGTCGAGTGACTCCGAGTCCAGACAATATTCCAGTTGAATGTAATTAATTATTCAAAGAATTTATAGTTCAGTTCATTAGATTCAGTATGAGATAGATGACCATTACTCGATTTGCCTATTTCCGCAGATGCTTGTGATTCTTGGACGGGTGGAAGGGATGGAGCTCCATTCGTCAAGCAATGTGACTGTGATTGGGCAGCTTTCCATAAATGTCTCTGTGTGGAAAACGCTGGTTGGGCAGCATGCTTGAAGAACTGTCGACAGATCCAAAGAGGACAAACTGCAAATCGTGGACGTCACTAATTTAAAACTTTTGAAGACCCGTGTATATTAGTAAATATAGTGGTCGAAATTGTATTCGATGCTTTTTGAATTATTATGCTGATTAAGTCTCACTGCAAATAAAAATGAAATTCACCTTAAAATAAACTACGATAAGTTGATCATAGTTTTTGTACTTTGTACTGATTTCACCGAAAATTGTATTTAGATATTCCAGACCTACTTACACCTATGATTTCGGTTTCATGTTTCAAGGTTATTTATTTGAAGACATGTCCGTTGTAAAAAAACAACCTAACTTAATGGCACAATTACTCAATTAGTGTTTACTGGTTATTTAAACCTGACCAGAAGTAGAATTCAGCCATTTCCCTCAGAAATTAATTGCATATTGAATTTCTGTGATAAATGTGTTTGATGGTCAACTTAGCTATTTCGTGGTGAGATTCGTATTTATTGAACGGTTTGATTTCCGGTGTGACTCTCAACAGCAATTTGTCCAACGTGCATTTTGAGTTTTGGGAGAAATTTTCAAATAAACTAAACATCGGGAGATATTGCATTCAGTAGTGCTAGTTTGTAGTTTCAAAGAGTCAACCCAGAAGTATTGATAGGAGAATGATTTGTCTCTTTGTGGTTTAAATGCTTCTAATCGGCAATTGGCATCGGAATGCAAAAATGCTACCCATATTATTATGCTAAAAATAAATTCCTATGACTTTCGTGTTCGTTCGCTCGTTGTCATCAGAAAGCAGAGCAAACTGGAAACCAAAAATAATGGCATGACATAAAAAATACCGCTTTGCATGATCAAATATTGGTTATTTCTTAGTTTTATTAGTTCAACTTTCTCTTGCTCGAAATGTTGTATTGTCCTTGTTACTTAAATACAAAAGTCACTAAGTAGTTTAAATGCAGCATCATAAATTGTTACAATTGGAACTTAACTTAAAATACTAGTAAAATTCAAAATTTACTTTCGAGTGACAAGAAGCCTTTGTTCCTGATGTACGGATACCCTTTAAATAGCGCTAGGTTTCATGAGCTTCGACCAATTTTAGGTTCTCATTGAAGTAAGAATCCAGACCACCTTGCAGACGGTACTAAGGTAATTAAGTGAGTTCATTTACGGGTTCTTGCAAATAAATATAATTAAAATATGGTAACTTATTTACATTTTTTTAGATGATGGCGTCAATTATTCCAAGAGTGGTTGCTGTTGCTATAATTCTGAGATTCACAGCTGCAATGCCACAATACGGTGTTCCTGGATCAGGTGAAAATCGAAACCTACATAGATTCACATTTGAGTCGCGACCTTTTAACCGGAGCGAATGTTTGTATTTAGCATACGGTGGTCAACCTGGGTTCGGTGCTGTTGCTCCAGGAGGATATAACCAGGCGGCTGCAAGTGCTGGACAGCCCGGATTCGGCGCAGGCGCGCCTGGTGGATACAATCCTGTAGCAGCTGGCGCGGGTCAGCCTGGATTTGGTGCCGGTGCTCCAGGTGGATACAACGCTGCTGCAGCAGGTGCTGGACAGCCAGGATTTGCAGGTGGCGCACCAGGTGGATACAATCCTGTAGGAGCTGGCGCGGGTCAGCCTGGATTTGGTGCCGGTGCTCCAGGTGGATACAACGCTGCTGCAGCAGTTGCTGGACAGCCAGGATTTGCAGGTGGCGCACCAGGTGGATACAATCCTGAAGCAGCTGGCGCAGGTCAGTCCGGATTAGGTGCCGGTGCTCCAGGGATATACAACGCTGCTGCAGCAGATGCTGGACAGCCAGGATTTGCAGGTGGCGCACCAAGTGGATACCATCCCTCTGCGGCTGGCGCACCTGGAAGATACAACGCGGCCGCAGCAGGTGCTGGACAGCCTGGCTTTGGTGCAGGCGCACCAGGCGGGTACAATCCTGCAGCTGCTGGCGAGCCTGGCGGATACAACGCTGCAGCCGTTGGCGCACCTGGCAATGCTGCAGCTGGCGCGGGTCAACCTGGATTTGGTGCAGGTGCCCCAAGTGGATATAACGCCGCAGCAGCAGGTGGTGGACAGCCAGGATTCGCAGGTGGCGCACCAGGTGGATACAACGCTGCTGATGCTGGTGCTGGTCAGCCAGGATTCGCAGGTGGCGCGCCAGGTGGATACAATCCTGTAGTAGCTGGCGCCCCTGGCGGATACAATGCTGCTGCAGCTGGTGCTGGACAGCCTGGCGTTGGTGCCGGTGCTCCTGGTGGATACAATTCTGCAGTAGCTGGCGCACCTACTAGCTACAACGACGCCGGAACTAGTGCCGGTCAGCCAGGACTTGGTGCGAGTGTTCCAAATGTGTACAACGCCGCTGCAGCTGGCGCCGGACAGCCAGGATTTGGAGCTGGTGCTCCAGGAGGTTACAACCAGGCAGCCGCGAATGCTGCACAGCCTGGAATTGGTGTCCCTTCAGCTACTGGGTACGACGCTGCCGCCGCTAGTGCTGGTCAAGCTGGATATGGTGCCGCTTCCTCTGCTGCAACAGCAGCAGCAGCACAACCCTAGGCAACAGTTGTTATATGTACACAGTATAAACCTCTTTTTAATTACGCAGAGGATACTCATTCATTTTATAATATGAATTTATTTCACAAAATTTAAATAATTAATTAAATCCAAAACCAAGTGAGCCCAGTTAGATTTGGTTCAAAAATTAAGTTCCAGATGTGTCTGGAATCCCTAATCCTAATTATTGCCAATTATTTGAAGACATTTCAGAGGTGTATATATTCCGGGTAGCAATTTCGTTTAAGTATGTTGTAAAGGAAAATATGGGAGACTGTGGTGTAGCAAGTACCTACTTGGAATTTGCTAATTTTAATATTGAACGGGAATCAATTTGATATAAAGTCGACATCGTCCGATTCAAGTTATTCTATAACCGGTATCAGGTATCTCTTTCATTTCTAATCATCGGCCTTCGTTTGTCATTATGTTGAGTTCCACTGACCTTCAATTTATCTGCATGGATGGGCATGTCGTAGTCGGATTTCGGAATTTTGTAATTTAATTACACAGTGTTATCGAATAGAATGCGTTTGTAGTAGAGGATGTTCCAGTTCAGCTTTATCGTTACTGTTTGGTTGCGTCCATTTCTCTGCTGTACATTGCATAAGAACGAAATAATAAGTACTGAGGAGCTTAATACATTATGATATGATACGATTACTCCGGCCCAAATAATATTTGGATTGGATCGACTGACATTGCAACGCAATTCTACAAATGGGCTTTGGTCTATTTTCAATTTAATAATCATGGGCTTCAAAAGTTATGTTAAAATGTAAAAAAGAAATGTCCTTAAGTCAAAATATGTGCCGATTGTAAACTGAATAATTATGCAAATTCGCAACTCCGTTGTCACTTTTTTAGATAACTAGTCTTAGTCTCATTAAAATCCCCAATTCCCTTTTCAAATTAGTTATATATTTATCACGTATTATGGCATTTTACTTATGGACTGCGCATACTATTGCATACAACCCATTTCCTTGCGTGCCTTTGCATGTTGCATTTTGCATTGCATCCCAACAACCCTTCATGACGTCACTTTCATATTCTCAATGCCGGGTTGCCGGGTTTTTCTGTATAAGGGCAGTATACATAATACAATACAATACACACACAAACACATCTATGCAGTATGCATAGGCTGACCACTGCATCTGCACTGCATCACAAAATCACTCCATAACAAAATACATATGATGAGGCACTCCGTTTCGTCCAGTAAAATCGTTAATATTAAATAATTATTATTTTATTACATAAACACAATGTGACACTTCAGTCTCATCCTCATCCGTCTTATCTCATCACAGTCTCAGTCATTCATAAAAACCTCTCTGCATCACCGGTGTACTTAAGCCAATTAATTGTGCAAACAATTACGTCATCCTGTTGACCTTGGACCTTTCTGAAGGACGCCAGGGGACTTTTTTTGCACACGTGTGTTCCTTGAAGGGCATCCTAAGGGCACCTCTGTTCCACGCGAAACTCGAAGTCCTTGAAAAAAACGTTCCTAGATGGTTGCTCAACAGTATAAATACTGGACCCCGCAGTAACAAAATTTCATTCCGCAGTACAATCTCGTTGATTCAAATACAGTTCAACCAGCTGGACTTTACAGATACAGATAGTGAGCAGTCCCTTGTCTCTTCCAATTCAAACTTGTAAGTAATATAAAAAATTAAACAGAGCCCAGTTTATGTTTAAGTCATGACCCTCTATGTATAATGTACTTGTACGATGTGAAATTTATGATTTTTTATGAATGCTTCCTTATTTTACAATATTTCATATTGAATGTCACCAGTACATTTTACGAAAAGGGTATTTACATCAAAAATCACAACTTGAACAAACTAATGTTTTGATGTATGTACTTGTTAGTAGAAGCTATGAAAAGATTTTAACTTCAATCCTATAAAAGTCGGAAGAAATACATTTAAAATTGAGCAGTGTGCATGGTTAATAAACAAACTATGTAAAAATATAACCTGCAGTTTCGAGAAAGCGAAATTATTTCCTCCGCTCTTCTAAATTAATATGCTTACACCTTACACCAGTATTTTCGGTAAAATCCTAGTTTTCGGTAAATGTAGGATGTCGCTCGTTTATGGCGATAATACACAACATTTTCAAATAAAAGTAAAGTTGTCGTAAATGATACCTGTTCAGAATTCAATACGTTCAATCGATTTTTAAAAACTTTTTTGTGTTAATAAATGATATATCAATGTTATTCAAGTTAAACCATTATTTTAAAGATGTAATTTTGATTCCATACTGAGAAAATGTCCTACATATTTACCAGCCTGCATTGAACTGCATGCATTCATTGCTTTTTCCGCGTGGTCTAACGACAACGACGTGCGAGCTGTAACTTTAACCTGTGTAAGGATAACTGGAAATGGACTATTTGTTCTGGCGATTTTGAAAATTTCCAATTTATTTGATGATTTGTTGACGCTAAAATTGAAAATCTCAAATTTTAACCTTACAAAAATTTAATTTAAATTCGTCTGAAAAATTTACAAGCCAGTTAACACGATTTAACATTAAATTCTGAGTTCTGGTCAATAGGATTTCACGTTGATTATCACAAGCGAACCATCTGACCCCCATAAGATTGTATTCTGAATGCGTGCGAGCGAAGCTTAAACCTCTGCCTGAATCTTAATTTGAAAATTTTGAATTTCTAGAAAACCCAGTACCTACCCAGTCATGGATAGTTTCAGTCTCAAGCAAGTCTTCTTTTTTGGAGTGGTTCCGCTGATTGCAGTTTTGATCTACTTAAAACCAGGAATCCTTGTATCTCTTCGCCAAAAGTGAGTTTTCTTTTCCAATATTTAAAGCTGTCTCTCAAATTTTAAGGTTAAACTAACTTAAATGTTAATTTTTAGATGGCTCGTCCGATTGCAGTCACAATCTCACGGACACTCTCATGACAACAAAGGACAGCAGGGACATGGACATCAGGTGCCTTTTCATGATAACGATGAAACACCTAATCCCAAGATAGCTTTGTTCAAAAGTCTGACCACGAAGACTAACTCCAAAGTACCTGCCCTCAAGGATAGTAACTCAGGAATCCGAATTTTGGAAATTGGAGTTGGATCCGGTGCAAACTTTCAGTATTTTCCGTCCAAGTGCACTTTCATTGCGGTGGATCCGAATCCTCAGTTCGACAGTCTTGTCAAAGATAACTTGGCAAAGGTAATATTAATGTTAAACATTTATCAGTTTGCCTAATTTGCATTAAGCTAAATTAAAGTTTACAATACAATTCAAGCGTATGGAGATTGGATACCTAACTAAAAAACATCTTTCTTTTACAGTACCCTGGAATCAAAATGGAACGTAATTTACTCTGTGGAGCTGAAGACATCGATGAAGTGGAAGCCAAGAGTGTGGACGTTGTGGTGGGCACTGGGGTCTTCTGCAATATTAACGATGTTCAT
Source organism: Ceratophysella granulata (assembly GCA_034694905.1). NCBI lineage: Eukaryota > Metazoa > Arthropoda > Collembola > Poduromorpha > Hypogastruridae > Ceratophysella > Ceratophysella granulata. Next base: position 11,595 of record JAQFYU010000800.1, on the reverse strand, counting down.
AAAGCATTTGAACAAATTATAAGAGTTTTGGTCCCAGTAAGTATTTACGATACAACAGAATCCTTAAAATTCTTGGACGGTATTTTACAAGAAGCTAAACAAAGTTATTCGATTTTATATTTTCAGGGAGGAAGCTTCTACTTCATGGACCATCATCCAAGGGAAGAACACACTTTTGGCAGATACTTTTACGATTTTCTGAGCTGGTCAGGAATTTCAAAACTTATTTTTAATGCAACCCTGAATCGGAATGTCAACGAGGAAATCGAAAAAGTCGGATTTTCTGTAATGAAGAAGGAAATTGTGAACTTTAAGGGACATCACCTTGTGGTCGGTGTTGCTACAAAATAACGTCCTTAGCAAATACTGTGACCAAAATTACCAAATACCAGTCAAATGTACTTACTTAAGTAGAAAGCTGTACTATGAAAAGGAAAGCTTGACTTTTCTGGAAATTCTATGTTTTTACTTAACACTAAGCTATTTAGCTACTAATTTTTTTTCAATATATGAAATACATTTTACTTAATGTGTTGTGAATATACTATAATGCAATTTACAAGTTTGTTAAACCAATGGAGTGTCTTGCTAAATAAGCTAACTCACCTAGCACAAATAAAAGAAACCACGACAAATATTGAGTATGCTAGAATTTTTCATTTTATTGAATTAAACCTGACGGATATGAAGCTGCTAAATAGTTGCTCAAATGATGCTGTCATTTTCCTTACTAAATACTTACAGTATTTTTCGAATACCCTGATGCACATACACATGGACATACGCTATGAGTTTTATTTTGGTCTAAGAAAAAGTTGGTATTGTTAATTAATTCCGAGCAATTTCAATCAAACGCCTCTTGTGCCCGCTGCAGGCTGCAGCCACAGCTTGATAGCATTGAGAATTTTATTCTGATATATTTTTTTGACTGAAATGAATTGCATGAGCCAATACATCATAATTCAAAATCATACTTTGCAAATTAAATATGCATTGATAAAGATTCCTGATTCGGTTTCCTGCCTTTGAATACGAATTTTGCAGAGGTGTTGACAAAAGTTGTTGACTAAATAATAAATGAGGCGATAAAAAGCAGCCACCCGGCGCTAAATAGGACAAACAAATCCAAAGCTGTTGTGTGACAGAATAATATACTCCACACAGCCCAACAGCATTTTATGTAAATAAATATATTTGCAACGCAACTCGGACTACGAAGTCAGCATCATTTCGTGAATCGCCGAATAACACCATTGCTTGGACAAGCGAGCAGGTCATCCTTCGCTTATGTTCCGCTTTGTTCTGTGTCATATATGTCATATCTTGGCGTGAATACACACAGAACTGTCACCCTACATTTATCAGGCTCCCAAAAAATATAGCTGCAGACGAAAAATTTAATTAACAAACGGCATTCAGGAAAGTTTCCGTTGAATGTTAAAAAAAACTTAATCTAACTGAACATTAACTCCTCCAAATGGACAAATACCGGTTTAACTATTAGCCCAAAAGAATTACTGTTCTTGATCAAGTAACTTGTAATATTTCTAAATATCCGTCAACGAAAAATAAAATAACGTACGGGACAATTGAACAACCCGATAGTCACTATAAGTGCATTTTCTAATTTTATGAATAAATGCTCGTTAACTTAACGGTTGACTAACAAAAAGCATTCTAATTTCATGCATAGAAAATTATCCGGAATAGTTCCATAAAATGATCCCAGACTTTCAGCAATAAATATCCTGAAAAATTTGGATATATCTGTCGTAAGTCGGAATTGTAAAACGTGATGACTGGAAAATTAAAATGATTGAAATTGATACGATTTCCAATGTGCAAAACACACATTTATTTCTAAAAGTGCACTTTATCAACTACTCAACTTATAAAAGGCTAACCTACTCGCAACGCTGCAACCCTCTGCCCTGCTATTATGCTATAGTTCGTCATTCGTGACGTCAAACCCATGGCCTTGGAACGCCTGCCTAGTCGTCGCCTGGTGTTTCTCTCAATAGTGTAACGAGAAGATTTTTGCCCATTGTAAATGTATGCATACTTGCTAAACTTTGGTTTTGTATTTGCCATGGATTTCGGTTTCCCGTCTCCGGTCTACGTGCCCTCAGTTTGACATTGGGCGAAGGACATGGGATCCCCCAATCCCCTCCCACCCAATGACATACACACGTAACGTGACACTTTTGGTCAGCTAGTAGTTAATAGGCTATCCCATCCAAAGTCCCTCACATATCCCTTGAAAATTGAACTCAAACGTTTCAGTGATTTGACTTTGCGATACGAGTGAAGGGCATCAGGGAACTGTTATGCACGCGTTGGTCTGAAGGGCGTCAACAAGGGCACTTTTAGCACACGTGCAAGTTTAAGTCCTAGTCTTACATAATCGGAGCGGTTCTGGAATATTCCAATGAAGACTTTATACGGCGTGGACCCTAGACCTCACAGGGTATAAATACCGCACCTCCGACACCTCAGCAGTATCAGTACCTTTATTGTAATAGGAACTTTGTGTCATACGTTCTACAAAATAATTTTCTACCCGCAAACCTAGTGTAACGAGTAAACTTCCAGTTGCTGGTAAGTATATGTATATGTAATGTAGACGTATATATATTATGTGTTGTATTTGTATATAATGTAATGGCTGTAAGATGAGCATAAATTCATTTTTCAATTTTGAATTTTATGACACTATTTTTTAAATTGAAATGACTCCAAAATTTTTATTATTTTCTTTCCGGATTCACTGAAATCTGAAAGTACAAAGCCAGTTTGGTCACCTACTACTTAATTAAATCGATGGACATTGCTGAAAACCAAGTGGAATATCTGAATGTTTGAAAACAAATTATTTACTTAAAAGAACATGACGAACACAGATTTTTCGTAGAATATTCTGTAAATTTAAAGAAATAGGTGGATATTGTAAATTCCAAAATTTTAAAAGTATTACCTATACAACATTTTCAATTTAAAACGAGGAAACATCTAAATACTGGAAAATATTGAATAAATAATTACGAAGACCCTTACATTTACTAAAATTGAAGGATTTGCAAATAAATTAAAGGTGCTTAACGAAATACTCAATTTATAGATCTACTATTTACTTGTGTGTAGCCTTTATCCGTGGAAGTCTGAATTAAGAACTATTATAATTAAAATTTAAAAAAAAATATTTAAAAAGAATTAAAGGCGCTAGTTTGACATATTGCTTTTTTAAATTCATAAAGTAGGTATATAAACTACTTGAAAATAAAGTTTTTTTTGTACTTGGTACAAAACTTTTGGTTATACTTTTTATTGGAAGCCAAACTCATTCATTCAAATAATATGTCGCGTTCTGTTCATAGTATTCATAACTTTATAGCACATTAAAAATGTCCGGTTACTATTTATTGGCAGAAGCTTAAAGCAATTAAAAGAAGAGCATCAAATTGAGATCTTGAGATGCAATGAAAAATATTTGATTCTGAAAATGCAAACGCTTGCAAAAACCAAAGAAGTTTGAGGTTTAATTTGTAATGGCGAATGGAATGCAATATTTCTGATAATTGAACAGTAAAACATCCTATGCGAATCCGCGAAACCCAATATTTGATTTCTCTCTTCCTCTTCATCATAGCTAACGAAACTATGTAGAATGCCCTTTTCCAAATTTAAACTGTAATTTAATACCTTTTTGCTTCTACAGAGTTCGGTAAAATGGAGAACTTCAGTGTTAAAGAGTGCGTCGTCTACGGTGTTGTGCCACTGGCAGCAGTTGTACTGTTTCTCAAACCTGGAATCCTTGTATCAATTCGTCAAAGGTGAGTAATCATATTAATCATTTTTTAAAAATTCAATGAAACCATTTTCAATATGTAAAAGTGTAAGTATAACTGGTACGAATTGACATGAAATGTTTTTGTGTATCCGTGTAGATGGCTCGCTCTGTGGGTATCGTCCCATTCCACAAATAAGTGGGGTCACAGTCACAGTCACGGGGATTCTGGGAAGCCTGATATGAAGAAAGCACTATTCGAATCTCTAACTTCACAGACGACCTCCGAAGTACCAGTAATCAAGGGTCGCACAGGAATCCGAATTTTGGAAATTGGGGTTGGAGCTGGAGCAAACTTTGAATTCTTTCCATCAAATTGTACTTTCATTGCAGTGGACCCGAATCCTCATTTCGACAGTTTGGTCAAAGATAACCTGGCAAAGGTAGTCTATTTTTGAAAGTTTCGAGGAACATTATTTTTGATTTTTTTGTAGTGTGCTAAACATGCTAAATATTTACTTTTTTTGTTAATCTAGTTTCCTGGCATCCAAATGGAACGCCGTTTACTCTGCGGAGCTGAAGACATGAAAGAAGTGGACGATGAGAGCGTGGATGCTGTGGTGGGCACTGGTGTCTTCTGTCAAATTAACAACGTCCAAAACGCTTTTGATGAAATCAAACGAATTTTGATCCCGGTAAGTACTAATCGTTTACAAGTCCTTCCAAGCAATTAAAAAAACTGAATTTGAGCCCACTCAAGATTCTTGTTTGGCCAAAAAGTTAAGAAGGCGCTTGGAAAAAGAAAAGTCTTCAATAACTTCAAAAATCATTCAAGTACACCTAATAATTCATGAATAAATTGATAAAGTTAATATTGCGTGTTGAAATGGTTACTGGTCACTGTGAGATTCGCTAAAACGAAAGAGCGAATGACATGACTGTATGTGGTCACGTGGCTATCGAACAGAAAATAGCATATTCCAAATATACATTGTGCTATTTGAGGTATATTGGAATTACACAGTGACAGACCGACATAATTTGTTTGGTTACATATATGAGGGTTAATTTTAGTCAAAATCAAAATATTAAACTTGAGGATTAACATTTGAACCTAATTTGTAATACTTAAACTTAAAAATTTTCAGGGAGGCAACTTCTACTTTATTGACCACCTTCCAAACAGAAAACATACCTTCAAAAGAATCTTCTTCGACATTCTAAGCTGGACGAGAATTGCAAAACTCATCTTTAATGCCAACTTGCACAGAAATGTCAATGAGGATATTGAAAAAGCTGGATTTTCAGTTTTGAAGAAGGAACTTGTGGAACATGGAGGACAGCTACTTGTTGTTGGTGTTGCAACCAAATAATTTCCATTTCCTAAATAGTGTGACCTATGACCTGTACCTATATGAAACTTTTCTCCAAATGTTTACCTACTTTCAAATTATTCTTCAATAGCGATACACAAAAACTATTTAATACCAAAAATCTATAAAAAATATTTCCATGTCACACTTTAAGTAAGTGTACCAAGTTAAATCCACTACTAAATATATTGTAACTTTGTACCTAATAGTTCAATAAGTAAATCAAATTTATATAGAAGTTCTTAATTTTTTCATTCCATTAAGCTGGAATGTAATGTACATTTTTCTGAGTACTAGTTGCTTATCATAATACATGCTTATGTTTGGTTTCATTTTTGATGGTTTATGAATTTTCTCTTCCCAGTACTTCTCAACTTCGATTCCATTCATATGTCCGTTCAATGACATTTTTCAACTGATTAAGTAACTGTTAACCTGGATTTGGGTTTCAACTTTTATTATCTACAATTTTATTGTCCTTCCTACTAGTTGGAGATAATTTTTTCGTTCATTCACTTTGTGTAGTACAATAACGAGAGTTCCAAAATTCTTCAAAAACCTTCTCAAAATTCTAAAATGTTCGATAATCTTAAGCTCATCATCTGTACTATTCCCTGCTTTTGCTATGTATGGATATCAAATCAATTTGTACACGCTGACCCCACGTAGAAATTGGAGCGAGCGCTCTTAAATTAGCCACATATATTCTATTACTGTGACAAAGTAGTCTATGTATAACTTACAATTCCTTGATTAATGTTTCGATATTAACTAGATGTCCATTTTCCCATTTTCCTTAGAATTTTTCAGATCAATGAATGGAATAATATGTTACCCAGAACCATGAATTGTACCCCTACCTGCCAAACACAGTTCACTGACCCTAGTACCTAGTACTTTATGTATACTTGCCATGTGTCTATTTACGTGCACTTAACAAGCAAGCCTTCCTTTTTCAAAAGGTTGTCCTACTATGCTTTAAAACATCTATTTTAATCTTTAGAACAATAAAAATGCTTTTACCTGCAAATCATGTATCCTGTCAAAAAATTATTAAGTCCGAATGAACTTAGAGTTTTGTACTCGTACATCAAACCCGAACCCCTTAGATACCAATAATGCTGTACTTTTCCATGCAAGGTATGAAGTATGAATGTAGGCCAAGGCGTTTGGGATTCAATCACGTCCCATGTCCCATTCCCATATTCAATCCCTTCTTAATTTCTAATCTTTTGTAAACTCAAGCACTTTTTAAGAAATTAATAGGTATGGTTTTCCCCGAACCCGAGTAAGTGGCAATAACCTTCGCCCTTGAACCATTTTGGTGCTATTTTTACTGCTTTCGACAGTTTCCGAGGAAAACCTACTTGTTTCAAACCTCATTTTGCTTCAGCAGTCGATCGAGACACAACTTACATATTTTTCTGAAGCAGAAATCCGATTTTATTAAATATAAATTACTTCAAAAATTTCAAGTCTAGAGAAAGCGTCAAGAACAAAAATGTCTAATTTCGTATTTAGACTAGCTTTTGTTGCAATTGCCTTTCTCGTAACTCTAATTACTTCAACCAATCAGCTTCTTCTGGACGAGGATGGGAAATTCGATGTGACCTGGACTCTCAATGGAGACAAGTCAATCGTCACCTTCACGGTGAATTTGGAGAGCAGTCCCGAGGGTTTCATTGCATTGGGAGTTTCTCAGGGAATGATGATCAATTCGGATGTTGCTGTGTACGAAATTCTTGGAGGAAAGAAGAAAATTCAGGTATTACATTTTTGTTAGCAGAAACTGTAGAGAGAAAACGGGACGAGATATTGAAATAATTCTAAAATTCTAATGTGGTGATATATCTTATGATAGGATTACTACGTAAAGGAGAACCGAGAAAAGCCAATTTTGGACAAACAGCAAGATATTACGGTCATTAAGATGGAGAGGAATGGAAATACAACTCAAATAATTTTTTCTCGAAAGCTCGTCACTGGAGATCCCAATAAGGGCCAGGATATGGACATCAAGGTAGCGTTTAAAAATTTTAATTAGAAAGATTAAACTTGATACCAAAAAAAATTACAACATTGAATCGCAGCTTCAATTCGCAGCCAAAGGTGTTGAAATGTTTGTTTTCAATTGGCACGGCATAATCCATTAATTTTTACGTATGAATTGCGTGAAATGCCCAAAACCGAAGGAGTCGACAGACAAAAATTAACACATTCGTGTAAATTGAATTTACATAAAACATTTATTTACTTTTGAATAGGAGGGAGATACGTTTCTTATCTGGGCTTATGGAGCAACTCCAGAATTGGACTACCATCATTCCACCCGTGGATCCAAGACGGTAGATATATTCGTTCCCCCAACGACAACCACCGCTACAGATGCACCTACTAAAATTGACCTGGACATTAACCAAGAGATTCGACGAGACATTGAACCCGCTTCAGAGGCCACAACTCCAGTGGAAGCAACCATCCTTAAACCAAGCATTCCGCCACCTAAAGCTAGTGGATGTGAATCCCTTGGGAAGACCCGATTTTCGGATATTTTCGGCATCTCTACAGTTTTGACTAATTTGGTAGTCCTGTTCTTGTTCTGAGCTGTGAAGTGAAGAATGTCAGCTTTTGTCAATTCAATTGTAAGCAAACTGGGTGGCACTCTATTGCCTTTGTATGTATATAAGGAATTTCTGTGAAGCTTTTTAATATGCTTTCCCAGTTTAAGCGTCCGTGCAAAATGTCGTTCATGAATACATTGTTCTAAAATAAATAATAAACAAAACCGGCAATGTCAGAGTCTAATGCATTTATTTTTAAAGTCAAAGCATGAGTTTCAAACACTTTATAATTCGACTAACAAACTTGGATCATTTAAAAAAAATCAAACTGTTTTGTGTAATAATGTGTAAGTAACATGCAAAAATATGTGCACTGCACATTGCATCTCAGATTTGGAATTGGGCTCAATCACCCACATGAAGTTCAGCAACGCTTCCAATCCAATCCAAACATATGATTCAGCACTAGTGATACCAGCTTCACTGAGGGTGGAGCATGTGGCCTACCAAAAAATTCTCTCCTTTTCGGTAGGCCACACTCTAAGGTGATCACTGGTTGCGTGTATGGCCTAGTAACTTTTCAGATCTGAAAAGAGTCGATGAACCATGCTAAATGAACTCGTTTGTTTAATGAAAATACTTGAAAATAGAAATGCTTAGGGATGAATGGCAACTAGATTTAGTGCATTATAATTCAATCAATTTAGTTTTATTTCATTAGGTTGCGCCCAATCAAATCAATCTAATAGTATTATTAAATATCTTCATGAAACATACGTGCTAGTTGATCATATCATAGTACATGAATTCTATTCAAATCTGCAGTTTTCTGGTAGGCCACACACGCAACAAACACCCACCTCAGTGTGTGGCGTACCAAAAAACAAAGAATTTTTTGATAGATCACACACTCTACTTGCAGTGTGTGACCTACCCTGTTGGTTGGCTACACATCAAATCACTAACAAAATTTCGTACATATTCGCACATTCGTACATTTCATAGAAATTTCGAACATCAAACGGTTTCATTACAACGTGGCGACTCTGCGTCAGAAATTCACGTAAAAGGTAGGCACGGTTGAATATCAAAAAATTCCAACGCACTCCATGCACTGAATTAAAGTGAGTCTCAAACATACATGATGCTATGCACAACATTTTTAAGATAAGAGAATAAAATAAATTATACAGATCTGCCGTATCTAATCAACTAATCATTCAATTGCACAGTCATAGCATTTAAAATTAATTTGTATTAAAATACTCATAATAGAAATAATATCAATTTAGAACCACTATAAATGCAAATATTATGGATCTAAAATATTTCTTGGAAATTTATTTGATCGATAATTTTATGCTTTACGTAAGCGTATTTTAGAAATCTATACTGATCACAAAGACATTTAACTGGAACCTTGAACCCAATGAATTGTTCTTCGTGTAACTTTATGGGTTACTGAGGCATGGTAGTTTAATGGTGTAACTCAACGCTTTCTTTATCTTTATTCGTAAAAAAACAATAGATTCGAAAGAAGAAAGCGAAAGTTGGCTGGATTATTCAGCGAATGATTCACGAATTTATATTGTACATATCACCACAACCACATAATTGCCAATATCGTTAAAACGATCAAAAAGCTTGCTTTGAGCATCGTTTCACATTTAAAGAAATGGAAGTCCGCATTGTTCTTTGACTTTGAGCTGGAAGGGCAGATAGTTAAGAAACGAAGACTTTCATAGAATCAAAAATTGCATTTTAGTCCCGAATTGAGTGTCTCTGGAACAATGGCAAAAATTTCACATTTCATCTTGCCGTCCATCGTTTTGGGTATTTTCCATATAATCTTTACCCATGCTCAAAGTTTCGAGCTGATACTGGACAACGAGCTCAAGTACAGATTGATCTGGAATATTGACACGGAGAACCGAGTCATACATTTTGAAGTTCTGGTTGAAACGCTAGGATTCGTTGCTTTTGGTGTGACAAATGATGGGAAATTGAATGGAGCGGACTTGATCATATCAACAGAAGACAGGAACGGGTATCTTCAAGTCGAGGTAACTGGACAAGTAAATACCGACGAGACGATACGCAGAATATTGCAACAGTGGAAATAATTGAGTGCTGATAAAACGCATTACATCGGAATTTACCGACTTCTACGCAGAAATAGTTTCCATAGTGCCAAGTGGTGGCTAGATACTCATAACACTATCTGATAATTTTTTGTACTCACCCATTGAATTTTAATTACTGATTAGGATTACCACGGAATTGGCGAAAATGAGAAGCCTGTGCTGGACAATCAGCAAGATTGGATCGTTACAATGGCTTCCAGGAATGGAACTCATACTAATCTCAACTTCTACAGAGCCTTCGACACTGGAGATGATAAGGACGATGTGGTGTTTACCGTAAGTGGATTTCAAATATATATCAAATAAGTGACTATGACTCACGGGAATATTTTACCTGGAGAATTAATTGGATTTTTATGCGTTCATTTATCCAGGACACGAATACTTTCTTCATATGGTCCTATTCGCCGACTAACAGTCACGTGTTTCGTTATCACGGAGATGCGACGAGTGGAACGTTCAGAATTAATTTGTTCAGCGCCATATTGGGTGGCAGCTGGTTGGACCACTCGAATCATCAACCCATGGACCATTCGTCACCAGTCGCAAGTCCAAAACCAACACATCGAAGTCCTAATGCGAGAAAAGGTACAAAGAAGCATGGTCGAAAGCATAAACCGACTAAAGGCTCGCTTAAAACGTCCGAAACAGGAATCGCTACAGGCACATCTCCGAATGAAGATGCAATCGATACAACACCACAAGTTGATGTAACGGAATTGCATGTTACTCAAACGGTGCATGATTTGGCTAAATTCGAAACAACCAAGTTCAGCGCGTTCCTAACCAGCACTAGGAAATCTGATGAACCTACTAATGCAATTGATACATCCCGACCCACTTCCGAATCCGAACCTGTAAAACATGGAAAGGTGACAAAGAAACCAATATCCGACAAGAAAACAAAGGAGTTTGTGAAAAACCTCTCAGAAACTGATGTGAGGTTGAAATCCAGCGAAGCGACACCGACACCAGTCCCGGGATCTGCGGGCATATCAGCAATTTCGGGGAATATATTTTCTGGTATCCTGGCTAATACTTGTCTTTTATTTCTATTTTGAAATATTCGAACAGTACAGTTACCTACTATGGTTTTTTCATTGTGAATGAAATGTACTTTATTCCGTAATGCACGTTCATGGATTATGGCCTACGAAATATATTATCTCGATCTCTATATAGTATTGAGATTAGGGTAACCGACTGGGTGGTTTACACATGGTAGAATGCGTGCGGTTTACACCAATAGTTTACACTTCCGGAATGTATATACAGCTTTCTTTCCAATTATATCCGTTCGTGAGTTAAACTTAGGTTAGATTAGTTTAGGTTAGGTTTCCGAACCGCCCGCAGAGGAGTTAAAGGTAACAATACAAACCTGTGTAAACCACCCAGTCTGTTACCCTTACCCCAACCAAGATACATATACATATACATATATGTAGATACAGATACATACAAATATACATATAGATACAGATACATATAGATATACATATATATATACAAATAGATACAGATATATATAGTAGATATACATACAGAATATACATATAGATGATATACAAAAGAATATTTTCTCGAGGATTCGTTGTAGATTTTAGACCAAAAGATCTTATGGGATGGTCCTGTCTGTCTGTCTGTCTGTCCGTCCGTCTGTCTGTCTGTAGCCAGTTTTGCGGAAGCGCAGCGCAAGTCACCTATGTAACATGGTATGAACGGATGCTTAATAG
>JAQFYU010000799.1:0-18581 GCA_034694905.1 Ceratophysella granulata | reverse complement strand
GAGTTTATGCAAATTCGTTGAGCCGTCTTCCTGCAATCTTCCTTCGAAAATGAGCATTTTCCCATTTGATTGTACACCGAGCGCAACTCAACGCGGTACCGAGCCCCCTTTTTTCACTCCAATGGGCCTTGTCCTCTCCCTATGTTTCTATGTACTACTGCCTGATCAAGCTCCCTGCGGGTAAGATACATAATACGGTGATTTGGGAATAATTTTATACTCATTTTGATTTAATTAACTGGGATGATTAAATATACAGACATAATTAAATAATTATCAGACGAGGAAGAAGGTGGACTCAAAGGGATGGCACCATTTCGACTCACAGATGAATTCAAAAACTTGAACATTGGGTTCGCTTTAGACGAAGGTATTCCAAGTGACAATGACCAACTTTTCTTAACCTGGGCTGAACGTGCTCCTTGGCGTAAGCATATACTTGAAATCTATGACCGGAATAGTAGTGCAAGAAAGTGAATCGCTAATTAATTTTCCAAACTCAGGTGTTGAATTTACTGCACTTGGACAATCTGGGCACGGTTCCCTTTTGCATAACAATACGGCTGCAGAAAAAATTCAAAAAGTTATCAATGCAATGCTTGAGTTGAGAACCCAGGAGAAGAACAGATTGGAAGCTAATAATTTAACACTTGGGGATGTCACCACAATTAATCTAACCGTCATGAAGGTAATACAAAGAATTATTTATTTTTCGAAAATCGAAATACGCCACAAAAGTAATTACAATCATAAATTGTTTTGTCCGCAGGGAGGTTCACAAGAAAATGTTGTACCAGCAGAATTATCTGTCATCTTTGACATACGCATAACTCCATATTGGAACTTTACTTACGTTGAAGACCTGTTAGAAGGCATACGGGCATCAGCCGGCCCACAAGTATCACTCAATTATTTAAGCAAACACGAAATGGTTGGTGAAACTCCTCTAACACCCGAAAATATTTGGTGGACTACTTTTCAAGCTGCAGTTGATGAAGCGTAAGTGTTGAACTTTGCATTGATTTCCACAAACCATGGCATTCACGAATCAAATCTTCAAAAAATTTCTCATTTTCACAGAGGCATAACCTTGGTACCTTTAATTCATCCTGCGGCAACTGACATAAGATACATCAGAGATCTTGGAATTCCCGCCTTTGGATTTACAGCACTCACAAATACGCCGATCCTAGCTCATGATCACGATGAATTCGTTAATGGAGACGTATTCTTTCGAGGGATTAAGTTGTATGAACAAATTCTTCCCAAGCTTTTCAATTTGAAGTAGTGCGGTTGTGGTTTAATATTTTAAAAATGAAATGTGCTTTTTGTCGAAAAAATAAAAGGCTTCGATTTAGTCTAACCGCCACCGGATTTATATTATAAGCTCACAGCTAACATTGACTCACTTTGGCATATTCATTTGACGGTAGAATAGCATAGTACACCCCAAATTTTCAATTTTCGCTGCTGCGGTTGTAATTTTTATGGAAACGAAGCGTAAAACCAATAAGGTCGTACAATTTACAAAAGCCTTTCGTGAGTGTTTAACCTAACCTTAAATAGCGAAATGAAAATATTTTATATTTTGCGGATAAACTATGTATGATTTAGTAAGCTGTTTGGTAATAAGAATGGGATTTACAATATTTGCGGTGAGATTAATATCAAGTCAAAATTAAAGTTTTTTGAAACTTCAAACGCAAAAGTGTAAATTGAGTTTAATGAAGAACATTAAAAGCTGATTTTTCTTCTTTAGATTACGCTAGCGTTTCAAAATGCTCAACAGCATCTGACATAGCTGCCCGTCATTTATGTGTTACACGTCATTAACCGGTAAGAAAAGGCGTGCCTATCTCCCGCAAAAGAAATATTGATTTCCAAAGTTCTCCCACGATAGTAAAAAAGGAAGGGTTAGAAAAGGCATCCAAATAAAAAGATCTCAGTCAGTGCATTACTGTATGCACTTGGAAATCCTCAATTTCCGACTACACAAAGACTAGGTATTGAGAAAGATCAGTGGGGCGAAAATGCATAAAAAGTTACAATTTCTAAAGAATAGATCCTTGTACAAAAAAAATTGTAGGACGAAACTTCTTAAGGTCAATCACAAAGCAAAGGGTCAACACTCTTTTATCTGGGCCGTCGTCTGGAACAGAACTCAAAGATTTATTTGAAGCGTCTTGAGCCGATCTTAAGAAATAAGAGCACCGAATGTTCCTACCTAATTGAAATCTTCCTTTGTATTCAAATAGAAATAAATCACATCTTGTACAGACGGCTAAAATGTAAAACATGGTCTAAATTCAGTTTTGAATTGAACTCGTAAGGCACATTGCTTTCAAGTTCTATTATATTCAGGAAATTCTTGTTTCCATTCACAATGGACGGTTCCATGCTCATAGATGTAATGTCCATAAGCTAAAACGACCACCTTAAATACTGAGACCGGCCAGTCAGAGAGTAGCCTCTTCGTTTGCATGAATACACAAATAGAGGAATTGAGCAGCAATGCATAGCATACCGCATACCTATTGATGAATTCAATTGAAAGTCTTAATCCGACATTATGTAAATACATAGTTTGTGTGCATAAAGGTCTGTGTTCATTTCCCGTTGTGAGCTTTTTGTAACGGTATTCCGAAATGAATTTCCGACTAATCTTCTGCGGCAGAATGATTGAACATGCATGAAGATGTTTGTGTGTGAAGAAAATGCATAATTTAAATTCGGAGAAACCACAGCTAATTGAAGCATAAACTGATCTGTCATTTGTGATGGAGACAACTTGTGAAATGACGAATGCAATTGATTTCCTAGTGGCAACTTCGCGTTACTACGGAATCCAAACGTGACATACCTATACATGTGTATACAAAATATGTAAATTGATATTTTGTATTTTGCTTTAAGTTTAATGACCAATCCGACCTTGATCATGACTCTATTAAATATGATTATACGCTAAACTTAATTATTAGAATGAATTTCCTGAATTTACTCGTACGCAAAGTATCGTGTGCAGAATATTTTGGCCAGACAATTAATTTATAAACTTGACACGAATAATATTCCCAATATTTCATGTAGTTATTGAATTTAAGCACTACTCAGAATTAGAATGCAAATGGAAAATCCGTGTATTGACCTTATAAAGCATCAAGGACGAGTAAACGAAGCGTCTAGCCAAACTTGAAGCATCTTCCTGGGCGGAAGACCATCTTCTCAATGCTTCATGCCTCCAAGACAGTAAAATCCAGTAATAAGCACAAAATAATAGAATTAGTAACACTTATTCATTTCATATTGCCATGGGCATCGACATTATTAATGGGTAGATATGATTTTGTGAAATATTCCTTAATTGGATTGATTATGGAAGAAGATTTCACTTCAGGCAGATGATAATCTGGTTCTACGTTCGAATTACTAACTCGTCTTAGCTACAGCATCCATTTCCTTGTTGCGTTGCGTTATTGCAATACGAGAAGACGAGCAAACAGCAATGGATGAAAAGCAAAACTTGAAATGCAACGGCCATTGTCTAGTATGCATTTTTTATGAGTGCAGGAAATACAAGTTTTGGATGAAAGTGCAAGTGCATCATGCACCATGCACTATGCAGAACGTGTGTAACGATTGTTGGTATATTATTTGTGAATAGTGAATATTAACGTGACAAAAAGCAGACATACATGTTATGCACGGTTTTACTCCAAATTCACATGCAGCAAACTTGCCTATTTGATTCTGATTTCCTGATCATGGACGATATTTCAATTTTTAATTCGAATTCTGAATTGGATTATGCAGAACCAGTAGCATTTATTTTCCAAAACGGAAGGAAGTCGTCTCAACTCGCTGAAAGCTTCGATTTCAAAAACTGCGTGATTGACATCTTGACATGGCAATGGGACATGCGTAATGCAACCAACAAAGATGTAGAAGTATTTTAATAATTCATTTCAGTCAGATATTAGATTCATTGCAGAACAGATAAGAGATCCGTATCAAAAATATAATTATTTTCCGAAAACAATTTGCAAAATCCAAAAATTGCTAATGATATTCAAATTGACTAGCTTTTAAAATGTCATTGCAATTTACATGTAATTTGATTAGTCAAAAGAGGAATTTACAAATTGTTCATTAAAATAATCAATTGTAAATAATTGTAATTGTAAATTAATCAACCAATCTATAAAATTCAAATTTTATTTACATGTAATTTGCATGGTAAAAATTTGAAATCGAACAAATTGCTAATGATTTAAAATTTAATTAACCAGTTTTATAAAATGTAAATTTTATTTGCATGGTGAAAAATTTGAAATCCAACAATTCTAATTATTTGAAAATTAATCAACTACGAGTAGTTTTAAAATTCCAATGTTACTTCTATGCAATTATTGCCTAGATAAAATCGAAATCCAAAAAGTTGATAATGTTTCTAAAATTAATTAACCAATTAAAAGCTAGAGTTAAGAATTCTTTGTACACACTTTGACAAACCCATGCTATCAACAAAGGTCAACTGTAGTTGACTCATACGATATATATGCACACAGTACCGTATAAGATCATTCCTATATGAATGCATTGCAATAATGCGTTTAATCTCAGGGTTCGATTCCAAAGTTCGGAAATTCTATTCATCAATGACAGCCGAAATCAGGACAGAAGAGGTTTTGTTGAGCCCTCGCATCTTTTTTTTCCCTTCCCTGATTCCATTTATTGAAGTGGAAGTGAAAAATATAAAAAATGGATTAGGGAGAGATTTTTTTATGAAATGAGCCTCTTGGAGTTTGGAACACTTGTCAAGTGTAGAATAAACATTGACACTCTGCTGGAGTTTTCTGTTGCACTGGCTCTACCCAGGCACACCTGTATGTCATTAACTGGAAAAACCAAAAGCTGAAGCTCAGGAAGGATTAGCTTCTACTATGTCGGAGCAGAGAGGGACTGTCTCTATTTTCAAAACGGGGATTGGAAATTATTTCTGAAATGGAAGTTCGGAACTCGGGACCAGATATCCAGGCTCACAGGTGACTATACTTCGGTACGGAGGAAGGGCTCAATGTTAATTAATCTCTAATGTGAACCAATCTACCACTGGTTCACCCCATTCTTCAACCTCCATAAATAAACCACAGTCAGAGACACAAATCACGAACTCTTCATATCCTTTTGTTTTCTCCGTCTCTGCCACTATTAGAGGGTTAACTAAGCCTAAAATCAATATTTACACAATATGCGAGGTACGTTTTATAAATCTGAAGTAGTACAATAGGATTTCACAGTTCGGGATGTCGGGTGAAGGTGATATCGACATCGACACGTGACCCAGGTGTCAACTCGGATTTACATCATGTATCTTGTACGCTTATATAAATGTTTTTGAAAATTACGTGCATTAGCATTTGGCCTGTGATACATATTAAATTATATTGATAATGCATTTTTACGTCGGAAATTGAACAATTATCCCAGATTTTCTCATATATTGCCAGATTGTACGAAATAGTGTGCAAATTTTTTATCAAACGCATAGGCGTATTTTTTACATTTTATATTCTAAATAGTGACTTCTGTCGATTTACGTTGAAAGCAGTTATTTGTGCAAGCGATTACGAGTACTAGCATAGCTACAGCGCTTCTGGGCTGAAGGCTGACAATACAATTAGCTCTGATTCACACACTCAAGTTGAGTGGGTTGTATTTAGCGTGACATGAACCATTAAATATAATTTTGCATGCTTGACTCTTCAAGTAAAATAAAAGACTCCATCTCCATCTGACTAGACATTATGCTAATCATAATTACACTAACTCAGTATTCAATTATTTAACTTTCGAGTTTCGCTACTAGGTAGCGCAATGGGTATGGATAATGATTTGAAATCTCAGCATTAGACATACAATTAAGCATGTACATATATTGTACAATTAGCATGTATTGCAATATAAAACACTTAGAAATATTTTTGTCTTGAAATTTAGAAACCAATAATTAATAAGTGATTTGCTTAAAACTTTAACCTAAATTGAAAGTTCTAGGAGATTCGAAAATGGATTTAAATATTTAAATATTTCATTTTATTTCATTTTATGGATTTAATATAAAACGCAGTGCAGGTTTAACATCCTTTGAATACCCGGACAAAATAAGTAAACACGTCACAATAATTATATTAAAATTTGTAGGAGATTAATTGAGTTTGGCGTGATTTCAGATTTTAAAGGCTTATGAAATATGAAACACGGCTAATACTTAGAAAGTAAATTGCAGAAATCGAGAGTAGCATAATGATCACATGAGTTTTTGGGAATTGGGCGGGCATTTAAACAATGTGGCAAATACGCTTAAATTTGTGAATTCAAGTTATGCTTCCATTTTTTCTATTTAACCTCGAATACATTTTTGCAAATCTGGAAAAAATACAATCATCTTTTCATCGATTTTGTTTCAATAAAATGTATTGCCAATTCTCCTGAGTGTATGGTGTTAACCGCAGACTTTTCCGAATTTTACCATTCTTCGTGACCCTGTATGCCGTATTCCTGTATTTAAAAAATTCAGAAGTAATTTAATTTAAATGGTTATTTATCTCAGCACATGAAACTTTCCTGTAAGCATTTTGTTTATACATTGTTCATGCTTTTAATTACGACATCCAAAGCGTATTTATTTTTAGATTCTCGACTAATCACCAAAAAATGGGTTAAGCAGTGGGGAAGCTGTTCCCAGAATATAAAGCATGGAGCTAGGGTTCTCCTGGCACAAAGGTCCCTGTTGAGATGTGAATGTAATCAAGAAGAATATTTTTCCTTGTCAAGACGTCTGAGGAACTTAATCTGTTTGAGAGAAGTCCCTTGATCATTCCATGTCAATCTGAGACAGGGTTCCAGAAGTTCGGATCGCATTGTGACTCCCTCCACACCTCCAGCAGATCCAGACTCCCTGTCATTTGTTATCCTATCCTCCGCCTCACTTGCCCGGGTGTTGAGTCCACACGGAAGGCTTTGGCTGTTCCCAAGGAAAAGGGAAAATTCTGTCCTAATGTAATGAAAATGAAGGATGCACTCAATAAACGGCAAGTGAGTTTATAGGAGAAACGGCCGAATATTAGGTCTGGCTCATTTCTTATGCAGACATCGGGGACTTGAGTCAGATCCCGAATCTTTTCTAATCTGCCCTTCTTAACACGCACTTACTCAAAGTCGGAGAAAAAGGACAAAAAAACAGGAGAACCCCATTCAACTAATTGTTTTCCTCACTCGTCGTCTTCCCGTTCAACACCAATTTTTCATCTCCGCGACAGCTTCTCCTGAATATTTTAGGACGGTGGAGCAAGGACTGAAACGCTCCGAAATTCGAAGAAAATGGAAAGGTTTGAAGGTTGAACGGAGAAACATAACAGGAAAAATAAAACTTGAGGAATTGTAACAATATAAGGATCAATTAATGCATTTAGTTTTAAATTATAAATACCAGAATTAGGAAAGTGTCCATTAGATATGCCCATATAGGATACGATATACTGTACATCTGCATAGGTACACGAAGATTATGCGAAGTCTTGCTTTGGATTTCTGAAATATATATTTTAGGACCAGTGCCCGCCCGAACACGACCAACCCCCAATACCAGAATATACTTCCACAAAAATTTGAAAAATTTCCAAATCAATTTAAACCAAACCGAACACTACCTAAATACATAATCTTGACCTCTCAGCAAATTCCGTGTAGTTTTGATGTACTGTTTGGGAAGAGGCGGTTGTTACTTCGGATCCTTGAGACATTCATTTAAAAAAGTTCCAATATTCACCAATTTTAGTGTAAAAATTATAGGAAGGGATTTAGATTGGAAGCCAACGAAGGATATACAAGCTCACAATAAATATCTGTGAATTACGAGATATAGGGTTGAAGAAGAGGATGTTTTACACAAAGTAGACACAAAAGATGACCTCTTGGCACCTTGCAATTGACTGCATTATAGTTTAGGTGTCCACATTGTAATTTTTATCCTTCGTGTCTGTTTTCTTAATTAACCCTGCACTTGCTGAATCGTATAGCGATTTACAATCGCCATTCTGCAACGAAAAGCTGAGTTGTTAATTGCGTTGTAAAGACATCGGGTACATGGAGCGTGCATATTATGAAAATTAGTGAGATGTATTTAATGCGTGCTCTAAGCGTAGGTAGGTGACAGTGAGAAGACAGTATTGACCTAAAAACAAAATAAAGGCAGGCCAGCTCATCTGCTTCAATTAAGTGGAATTACTACTTTAGGTGATCTTCGGCATAACAAATAGTTTGGTACTCATTCAATCCAAATCTTTAACGTTTGCTCCTGCCATTCTTGATATCTTAGCCTGACTCAGCTTTTTCTTGCAAATGGAAACACATCAAATGGACTTATCTTCCTTTAAAATGATAATGTTCAATGTCCTGCCGATTTTTCAAAGGTCACTCCAGTTTTTTTCTAAACTCAAAGTGACAAGTGAAGCGTTCTTTCTTGCCAGGACCTTTGCTAGCGGAGGAAATTATTCGATACTTTGCCGCAGAAACAAATCTCGGTACCCATTGAGGCTCCTTTGTCCTGTTCCATCAAATGAAGTCATTTTTCGGGGTGAACTACTAAAAAAACAGATGATGGGATTTAGGGAACCAAAGAGGCTTCTTCCTATCTCTGCCCATTTCCCTTTGGATGGGAAACAGAAGGAAGATCACGTAGTAGAGGCTGGATTGCCGATTTTATATTTCCGCTTCAATAGTCCTTTCCCTCCAAAAGGTTGTTTTAAAGAGACAGATGACCGGTTAAATGAGGAACTAACATGGACCATTTCAACATCAACTCAACATCATTTACTTTGATTACCCAATCTGGAAAAATACTGAAAAGAAGAATTTTCAATCAAACTGCACAAAAGAGGCTCTTAGGGTTTCTATATGGCTGGATTTTGTGGTAGTACTGCTTCAGCTTGGTGTCTGTTCCAAATTTTTGGCTAAAAACTACCGTTGGGAGTTTGTTTTCCTCATTAAACTCAAAATAATTCCCAGGTTATATCGATATATTTCGAGAAATTATTTGACACCAATTTGTATTATGAATAATAAATCATTATTCAAATATTAATTACAATTTGTTAAAGTACGATTCAATGCATATTTCACTTCAAAAACAAATTTTAGTTTCAATCTTGAGAATTCGGAATATTTATTATAGGTCAAGCTTGGTCACTATTAAAATACCTTTGTTTAAACTTTAGTTTGGCTCTACCTTTTCATTGATTTTTAATTTTCAAGAACAAAGCATTTCATCTATTTCTACTTTTTTGAGTCTCATGTCCGTGCATTACAAATTCAATCAGCCGCGGGCATATATTACCCTCTTATCGCATCTTCTACTGTATGATCGAGATATTCAAATAGAGACGAACTAATTGACAGATATTAAAAAATGGCAAAATACATAATCCATCCACCAACAGGGTGTGTTGTGTTCGATAGCTGTTTTTTTTTAAATACTAAAAACGAAGCCTGGAAAAGCGAATCAAACATTGTATAAAAACAACCGATTAAAGAAACTTAAGAGTTTGTTCAGATTTTAAAAGCTGATGAAAGATATTTTGTCAAACATTATTGGAAAAACTGCAAAAATCACCAGTACGTTGACTTGGAATAATGCAACAGATGATTACCAAAAAGGGACAATACCTTGTACGTTAAGTCGTAATTTTTTTTAGAAAATCGTCATTACAGTATTTTCGTTTCTTGTCAACATAATCCTAATATAATCACCAATTTTTACAAAAATCTAGAAAACCATAGTAAATCATCTTCTAGTATACTTTACAAATTCAGATACACTTGTACATTTGAATTTGATCACGGGATATTTTATTATCAAGTCTCTGACACTTCTGTTGGCTATACTATACGTGTACGTGATAATTTATCTTATCGACCCTGTTTGTATACTTCAATATACAAGAATGCTTGTAAAGTTACCAATAATTATACCTTTTTATAAAATACACTAAAAACAGCGGTCAAACGCATATGACTGGGTATTGCCGGGCACTGTCGACATTTAGACATCGCATCTCGTCGCATAGCGTATTGAGTCGAATATTGGGAAAGATTCCCCCGCATTCATTCTCGTGCACATCCATGCTACGTAAAAGACTTTCCCCACCGAATTGAGTGAAAGAAGTCCAGGGCCAGTCGTTGAATTTCCATGATAAAGACCCTTGGTTTTATGAGGCTCGTAAAGTTGGGCGAGAGTGAGTGGAGATTCGTAATGCTAACCATTGGTGACTTTTAAGAGTTCATGATTACTCTGCCTACTAAACATAAAGATGTTCGCAGGATTCCATTTGAGTCTTTTGCCTCAAAACTCCTTCTCAATAAATTCCGACCAGAAAAGCGTCTTTCAGTGTGGCTTACCACTTTTGCAAATCATTTCTTCATCTCTTCTACTCAAATATGTTTCCCCTTCTTGCCGTCCTATCTTTATGAAATAATAAACCTCAATGTCATCCCTGGCTCTTCCAAGTGCATGGAAGTCAATGGAGAAGAAATCAAGAGCCACTTCCACCTTCTTCCTTCTTAGTTTCACTCTTTTCCAGTTCTACTGATCAAAAGAAAGCTCCACACTCCCTTGTACTTAAACTTTATGATAATCTGAGCATGAGTCATGTCCCATAAGGTTTTATGTTTATATTCCAATGCAGTGTGCACTGTGTGTAGGAATATTCTTGATTCTTCTGAATCTGATCACTAAATCTTGTGCCAGCTACTTTGGTGACAGGGAGGATCTTAAGGGAAATGAGATCCAGTATCTTTTGAGCTCGAATTAGCGTTTAGTCGGAGCGAGTCAAGCTACACTCCATTGCATTCAACGACTTCCGTGGAACCAGGCGACTATTTGCATAAACCGCTGTGACACCCTCCGTGTCATCCCCAGCTTGGTTCTAGCAGTAATTAATGATCGGTTAATTACCTGCTTAACATATTCCAGCAATTAGCACGGATTTCAAAAAGAAAAATTGAAAACTCGGTGTAAATATTCTAATTTATTTAAATGAGCTGGGCAACCTTCAACCGCAGAAAAGTAGCAGTGAGTTGCAGAATGATAATGCAAATCTTGCCACCGCCATATTCATCGTCTTATATAAATCTACCAAATTCGGAAAAGAATATATTTTAACAAATTATATTTGAAACTCAATATAAAATACAAATGCTGCACGAATATTATGGTTTGAAGGTCTTGATCAATGGTCATGCTGATTGAAGGCAAGTAATTTCTCCTTAAACGTTTTCCAAAATTGTCTATTTTGTAATGTGGAAATAAAATCTGCAGCATATTGGGTTCACCAATGTAATTTACACCATGGTGATAGGGAAAAGCTATATGTAGTTGCGCTGGTATTTTAAATTTTTTCTGGATAGTTTTCCAATTTTTTATGTTTTTTTTGTCAAAGTATATATTTTAATGATTCGACTTTTTGCATGTAAAAACGCATGGATAAAGGTAATTTTTTGACTTAGTTTATTGTGTATTTTTTGCTATTTAAAAGCTCAAGAAATAGCAATAGGTTAGTGCACTTAGTATATCATTTATTTTAATTTATGTAATTTCTTGGTGTTACGTTCGTTCGGTAGTGTAGTAATATAATATTCTAATATAATCATTACCTATCAAACGCCCCTCCTCGTAGGATATACGGGATGGGAATACTACCTGCAACAGTTATATGTTAAAGAATAGTAAAACTTATTTTTACAATATTTTTCCAATAGTAAAAAAAGTGTCTTCATCATTGAAAATCTTTAAATTTTGAAAAATCGATAGCGAGTGCGAATTAACGTGTATCCCATAACCCAGAGGCTCGAGTATTTGAAACCAAAACTATTAGGTTTAATATAGGCCAAATGATAGACAAAACAAAATCTCCATTCACCACATCTCCACCAAGTAGACCAAAAGCCACATGGCAAACGTTATTCGCGAATTGTAAACATTTAATTTGGGTCAATATCTTGGATCTAGTTTAGCTACTTTAGAGCAGACGACACAACTCGCTCACATCTCATCAGCATTCCGCTCAATGTCTTTCACACCAAGAACTGTCAAGTTGCCAATAAACAGGTTGATGCACCTTCATCAATACACTACACCTGTAATCTAATTCATTTTGGCGAGTAAGTAAACAACGCACTTACTCCCATCAGGGACTTGTTGGTGAAGATTTACTATTGTTACGATGTAATCAGTACAAAATACCTTAATGGCAAGGCCGTTTGCATTTTGCATCTTCTCAAATTTCAAATGTGTAATACATTTATAATGCATAGGTAGCTACACAGCAACCAGATTGATGCTCTGATCTGATTACCTTGGCGATCTTGGCATTTATGGGGTGATATCAAAGTCCATTACTCTTGAGCCAAGATTGATACCAACCAGGGACCTTTCACCAAGTACTTTTGTTTGACGGACTTGAATTTTATTGCAAGTTGGTTTTTCATACCTAAAACCACACATTTTGCAATTATTAGTTTTTTTCAAAATATTAATTTCCGCAGAAAATGCTTACAATTAAACTGTGACCTTTTGATTTGGTAAAGATTATATAAATTGACTGTGAAATGTAAAAAAAATATTTTTTTTTGTGTGCTAATTTTGTGGTTGCAAAATTTCCGAGAATTTTTTTAAAAAAATCAGCAGTTAAGCTTGCTAAACAAAGTGCCTGTCTTCCAAGCAGCATGCATGATGTTTATGCTTAAGAAATGCTGTACACAAAAAAAAATGCAATGCACCCTGAAGGTAGCAAACCTGTTATTCGAATTTACAATATTATATTGACATTTCCTTTAAAAATGTGACGAGTCACTATCCCTCTTTGTTACAATAAATGCATATGACTAGCTTTAACAAAATGTAAAGTGGTTCATCCGTTTTTCAAGTTTGAAATCCGATTTCAAATATTTTTGAAGTAATTGTGCAATTGTATAGCTGAAAATTAAGCCGGAATTAGAAAAGCACTCTGATATGTTGTTGGCATTTAGTGGGTTGAACTAACCTCGTACTCGTGTACAAATTGGGTCGATGGCTTAAATGGTTCAAGACTTACAAATATTCTTTTGTTTTGACGAGTTTCCTTATTTGTTGTGGTTTATTGGCTCAATTTTTTGGTTTCATATTTCATATTGTTGTATGTAGTGAAGGAAAACACGAGTAGCAGGCGCAAGGTAGTAACCGTAACCGGTAAGGAGATGAATTAAAAAATATAATGTAGTAATATGAAGATTATGTTATGAGTTATTACGGCTTGAGATTTCGTTTAGTATTACATAAATTACGTGTGAGGCATTTCTGATGTGAATCCCAGCCCAGACTACATCTGCACAATATTTAACCACCACATATCCACTTCCAATTGAACTCCATTAAATCACGCTGGCTGAGGTACTGCAAAGCACGGTAGTTATTAAGAGGGTCACTCAGGGTGTCCAATGTCCAACCCAAAACGCACATGATCTCCGACAATTCCATTTCATATAAATACACAAGCGACGTTCATCTAAATTATCAGTCGTTCATTTCGTCTTTTTGCTAGCAGTGCAAATTCGTTAGTTCGGTTCTTCAACTAAACTTCAAGCTTCGCCATGAACAAAGTTTTGGTGAGAATTACAAATTAACTCGATTTGTGCTTTAATTTTTGAAATTAATGTTCAATAATTTTTTTTTAAATTCAGATTCTCCTGTTTCTCGCCACCTTTATTGCTGTGGCATCAGCTGGATTCTACAGATATGGAGGTTATGGCGGTGGATACGGATATGGCGGTGGACATGGCTACGGATATCGTCCCGTGTACTACAGACCAGCCGTTTACTACAGCCGTCCAGCCTATGGCTACGGATACGGATATGGACGCAATTACGGATTCTACGGTTAATTTCAGCTCAAGTTTTCAAATTCTTCTTTAAAAATCTTTCCTATCCCTCTTTCTTTTCACAGACAAGTTCAAAAAATCCGTTTGTTAATTTTTATATTTACGTCTAGAAAATTTCTATCGTTCCAAATCGCATCTGAGCCTCAAACAATACAAATGTACGCATGATTTATTTGGCCGAATGTTGTTCAATTAGTGTTAAAACGAGTTTTGATTATGTTTGAAAATAAATTCATTTCTACTGAATTTTCTATAAAAACAAAATGGTACAAATCTAGTCTTATTATGATGGGAACGCTTTGCATAAAGCTTCATGATTCAAGGTTTGAGACTTCCGTTGAGGTAATTAGCGTGTAATGAAGAAAACGGCTTGTTTGCATAATGAATATAAATTGTTTTTGTCCCGTCCAGAGTATTTTACGCAGTATCGTTTAAATTTTAGTTGTATTCCAGGACTATGACTTTAATTTTGAATTACAGGTAGCTGGTTTAATTAAACACTGAGAGGTTCAAGGATTCACACTAGCAAAACGTCCTTGCAAACTTCCATCTTCGTATATGAGATTACCGAAGCGCATAACTAGTGTCGCATGCTTTCACAATTTTAGTTAAGTGGTCATCGGGTACTATTGGTCCCACAGTGTTCTTCATATGAAATTGATGCATGTTGGCCTGTGATATTGTTGTTCCAGGCTTTCGTTTTCGATGTAATTAATAAAACTCACGCATGGTCATTATACGCAATATGTAAACAAGCAAAAAAGCCTCTACGTATGAATCTATGATATATTGTCCAAATGTTACGTGAAATTTCATCTCTGAACACTCCTCATACTGAAATATCGTACCTAAAATTCCAAGAACTAGTATTACGCTGATGTTGAAGAACAAGTTATGCAATGCAGCTCGCAAAATATCGTTTGTTAAGACTATTCCTTATATTAAATATTCCTTTACTTTCCCATTTGCTAGAAATAGTCCTGAAAATCATGATTAATCGGCTAGAAAAGTATGAAAAAAATTGAGAACACTATCAATTAGATTTTCATCAAAGCCATTTCGGGTCAAATCTCTCGGGTTGTGTCTGTTTTAAATTCTTAAATTTAATTGAACGCAATCCGTGACCCATACGTCAGTAAATTTTCAATCCAAGGCCCAAGATTTAATTCAGCGCAAAGACTTCCACTTTCGGCTACGAAGAAATACTACGTTGCAATTCCAGATTGCGGAGTTGAGTTGGACATTGTAATTTCGAGACTGTGTCTCGGTAACACAGGCCTAGTCTAGTGTTAGCGTACAACGTCACATCATTAGAAGAATCCGAAAAAGGAAGTCCCGGACTGGAGTTTATGACTACATTATGGGAAACACTCTGGTCTGGCCAGGCGTTTCTTTATTACAACTTATTGGAGCGGTGCGAGGTACCATATGTGGAGCTTGTATGTTATTTTTGCCCGCCTTAGGTACATGCTACACCGAACTTCATTCTTGAGACCAAGACGTCAGCAGCATTAGTTGACAGTTCATTACACCCTATGTAAGATCCAAGATTGTGGGTGCTTGCATGTGGGAAATTGGATTTACCCTCTCCGCCGCCTGGCTTGAAGTGTGAGGATGAAGCCTAAAGAGGCTTGACTCTTCATCTTCCTCCTCATAAAGTGTCGGGAACAAACGCAGACTTTCTCCCACTAATTTGAGCAAATAAGGGGGGCCCGATGTCAGTAGTCCTGGACCTAATTTATGCTTCCTCAAGTAGGAGGCGGATCTTCTAGTGTCTAAATTAGATGAATATATGGGAATCCAGCGAGCCTTTTCGGCTTTTTAAGGTGAAGCGGAGCTGCTAAGTAACGAAAGAATAGTTGATCTTCGCTTAAACAGATCAAGGATATAGATATACTTTCTACTTCGCAGTATAGATCTGGAATATCTACATACAATTTACCTTAAAAGTTCAGACGAAAAAATGTGTTGCCCGTGCGCTTGTGTTTCTCTGTCCATGTTTGAGACAACACCGAACACCAGATGGCGATATGAGCACTGTACCATCATATAAGTTTATATTGAACTAGCTGACCCATTCAGTTTAAATCACTGATCTGTATCTGTGTTGCTAATTTGCCTGACCGCGAAATTAATCGGGCTACAATCGGTAGTGTTGTGAAGTATGTATGTAGTCATATCTTTTACACCTCATCAATCACTATGTCTGGAGGCTCGTTATAATATCAATTTGAAAATATTGATTTCAATAGCCCATTTAGAATAGCCTTACGTTGTCATGACAGTCGAAGCCAACGTTATTAGTAACGACTCTGAACATCATCAACATCATTTTTTATCTTGGAATCCAGAATTAAGATAAGTTCAACTATATAGGATTACGTTTCCAGGGCATTGGCCACCGGTAGTGCTGTTGACAAAAGTTGTTGTGACAGCAGGGAGTTTGGGAGGGAGTTTGGGAGAGAGGGAGTAACGTACTATCGTCATTATGATGGTTGATTGGATAGCTCCAGTATTCAAATTTGACTATAATTCGTATATAGGGGACCTTGACAACGAACCATTATTGGCTTCTTGGCCTTTCTGCGTAAGAACTTTGTATTTTACACGCTGTCTGTCCCTTTTTAGCGACGAGACACTGAGCAGTTGTTGTTGCAAACTGGCTTTGTTGCATTTTTGCTTTACATGCAAGATTTGAGTCGTGGCACCGTCCAAATATTTTATAAAAATCGATTACTCAGGTTTTGCCTATTTAAAAATAACTCAAATGTACGGATGAATCAACCTTATGCGGTAAGTAAGTCAAACAATTTCAAATTCATGAATTTTGAATCACCACGCTTGCTGTCAAATATTTTATTGCTGGCCAATGTTTACCACGGTAAGTATAACTTTCGAATGCTTTTGAAAATATAATAATAAATTTTCGACAACGTGCATTTCCGGTGAATATGTTATTAAAGTTATAGTTTTAGGAATAAATTTAGCAGCCTTAAACTTTATATATTTAAAGATGGATTTTTAATGTTTAATCGAAAGCGGAAGGGCCGTTTTTACCGAATTTGAGACAAAATATATAATTAACAGCATTAGCATCATTGTACGTTAACATAAACGAATCTTACTAGCCATAGCAATATTTTATAGAAAATAAAATATCCAAGAAAAATTATCTACAGCAGAGTACACGGCTACCAGCAGGTTTGTTGGTGTGCTTTCTCCGTATATACACGGTATTGCTTCACTACGCGGACCAAGCAATGTACAAGGAGCATTATAAAATCCAACAAACTGGATCACGGCATATTACACAGAAAGAACGGAGAAAGGGCTGCTATTAAGCCTGGTAATAATCTTAATCTGATATCCGCCGCATTATATGGACACTTAAAAATTTTCAATTTACAGAAGAGCTTCCCCATGAATGATTCCGCCGCCCATTCAAGAGCACTAATAGAATCACGTTGAAATCGGATGAGATACGGGGAGCCGTCATTTTCATTTCAAAATCCCGAAAAATCCAAACTGTCATGACTCGCCTGTGTCAACTCTAAAAAAGTTCTTTATAGTTTTAGCTTAGATCTTAATCCGGAATATAAAGAGGCGAAATGATGGTACTTTTCTCATTTTATTTTTGGAAGGAATTGAATCAGTCTCATTCCGGTTTTTAATCCTTCATTTTCTGTCATTAGCAGTAAAAAGGAGAGGAACAGAAGGGTAGGATTTTGGAAATCCAAGTTTGTAAGGATAGAATAAATAAAAACTATATGGCACCCCGGTACTTTATGTTTATGGTTTCAGTTACGTTAACATCTGTGACGGTTGGATCTTATTAAAACTGGAGTGCCCGTATAAAGTCAATTCAGGTTCACTCGTCTACGTAAACCGCACCTGAAGAATTCATTCAAAAATAGGAGGAAAAGCCTTTGGATGAATTTCATGAGCCATATCATAATTAGGAAATTTTTCCCACAGGTTTTACGAAATGTGATGTGATCTGATGCAAAGGATCACCATTGGTGTTAATGAGCCATTCAACCTTTTGTTCTAGGCCTAATTTATGTCATTTACCTATCTTAAAAATATGAAGCAAGTGAGAACAAGGCTCAATTTCTAAAGAACTTCAGTGAGCCAAAATGGGAACCGGTTTTGGTAGGAAAATATAAAAATCGTTTTTACACAAAAATTCCATTTGAAGTAGTATATTCCTATTTTTTACAAAATTCCTTACAAGTATAGAATCAAAAATCAAGAAATGTCAATAAATATAACACAACACGAACGGACTTATAGTTATTTCCGATACCTAATACAAATATTCTTGAATTCTTCAACAATTTTTTTTTTAAAAAGATGAATTTACTGAAAGTATTGTTAATATTTTCACAACGCATAATATTTATAATATCTCATAATATTTTCCAACAAATTATCAATTTAAGGTATTTTTTCTTAGCGATTTCATAATATTCAACAAATTATACAGTAGAACTGGTTTTGAGCTGCTATTGTTTTAAAATTTTACAATAAGGGTAGTCAGATGGAATAACTTAAGTAATTAAGTGCTTAAGCAAGAGTTTTGGTTTTGGCGGGAAACGATTTCATTG
>JAQFYU010000798.1:0-18586 GCA_034694905.1 Ceratophysella granulata | reverse complement strand
GTGAAAGTAAGCTCTGGTCAATTAAGCTATTTTTCGGTGAAACGGTGAAAGTAAGCTCTGGTCAATTAAGCTATTTTTCGGTGAAACGGTGAAAGTAAGCTCTGGTCAATTAAGCTATTTTTCGGTGAAACGGTGAAAGTAAGCTCTGGTCAATTAAGCTATTTTTCGGTGAAACGGTGAACGTAAGTTCTGGTCAATTAAGCTATTTTGCGGTGAAAGTAAGTTATGGTTAATAAGCTATTTTACGGTGAAATTAAATTAATGTCGATAGTGTCATTTTGCGGTGAAAGTAAGTTATGCGCAACTAGGCAGTTTTGCGGTGAAAGTAATTTATGCGCAACTAGGCAGTTTTGCGGTAAGTTGATTTTTTGTGAAACTAATTTTAAGCTCTTGACAATTAAATATACATTGAGCCACATTGAGCAAGGACAATTTGTTGACCTTGTCAAGCAGGTGTACGTCTCCCATTCTCGAGCATACATGTGCACGGCGCCAAATTCAAAATACTTAATAGATCTTAAACAATTAGACAGTAAACGTAACGTTATGTGCTCACCTGTAACTTGGAGTGACTCTGCACCGACGAGAACTTCCTTCCTATCCGCCGAAAAAAGAGGTTTCCCATGAGTGTCCGTTATTTTGATGGAATTGGCCTGACACTCCAGCTTTCCATCCCCTACAGAAGAAGAAGAAGAAGTAAGGTGTTAGTAACCCCATTGGAATGCATTGGCCATCAAACACACCGTGTGTCAAGATCAAAATCCAGATCCGCTTGTGGAACATGAGGCTCCGTTCTCAGCATATTGCAAATATTGGAACACACTACCGTATTATTAGCATATTCTCGTCGACATCACAGAGTTCAAGTTCAGCTCAGTGCTCAGAGGCCTATTGATTTCCGTTCTCACGTTTTCAACCCCTTCTGTCTCTTTTACGTGCTACGTGTGTGCCTGACGTTTGTTTATCTTCACGTGTCTTTGTCTTCTACGAGGCTTTGTTATTGTTCCCAGCGTGTGTACTATGGGTTCATCGTACGAAACGCTATTAACATTTATTCGGGTCTTTGTCTACGTCGAGCGTGCAGTTGCAATTTAAAAGTCTGCGTCTGGGCTTATGCTCACGTGTTAGATGCAATGCAATGATGTAAAGATGCTATCAGAATCTTATTTTGTTTCAGTTACCTCAGTGTTTTTCTTGTTCAGTTTTTTGTCATTTTTAATTGCACTTATCTGAATTCCACGTAAACAAAACAAAATTGACATTAAATAAACATGAAACTAATTGAATCGAATTGTTTGGTGTTTTGCTCTCTGCAGTGGTTTAAAAAAAATTTATTTTCTCTATCTCACTGAAATAGCTATTTTGCATAGCTGCAAGACGGATGGTTTCCAAAAATGCTGAGTTGAGATACAAAAAGCATGAAAATTGTCTTACCTAGCGATAACCTACTGACAAGCCGCCCACTGCCCGATCTGGCTTGAAGACTTATGTTTTTCGATGACTCAATCTGAATTGGTAGACCCTTCCGTGAGCGGATTTTGGAGGCAATCAAATTGTCCAGTACCATGGCTTCTCCTCTCAACTGAATTCCTCCAGACATTATTTTTAATGGTCCCAGTCCGCTCTGTTGAACAAGTAACAAACATTCGGATTAAGTACGCCCTCTTAACATTGCACGACATTGCTTATAAACTACGAAGTACGTGGAACAAAAAAACCTTCCTATCCAAAAAAAGTGACACCTTAGAAAATTATGCAAGCCATCATTTAAAAAAAATTTTTTTTTTGTAAGACTTTGAAATAGTTTACTTCATTGCCCTGTATTTTAATTTTTTTAAATGCGTCGATTTGTAAGTCATGTGCTCAAAACGCATTGAGACGACTTAGTTAATTTTGCGGTGAGAATCGTATTGATTTGCGGTGAAATTAAATCATAGCCTATTGTTTAAGATAAGGTTGGAATTTTTGCATAGAGCTAATGACTCAGGCCAACGCTTCTGGTTGAAGCTCGTTTGTTTGGCTGAGCACGTTGTGTCGGGGTGTGTTTGTGAAGGAAAAAGAGGTCTTTGGGAGAAGAAACGGAGGAAAGTGGTAGGCTCTTTCCCAGATTCCGGTTCTCATTTCCGGAAATCCAAGGTTCTTTCAGAAAAGTAGCCTATAAATAACAGAGGAGGAAATTCAAGCTCTTCCTCTCTAATATTTCTCAATTTATTTTTATGAATGAAATGAAGAAGAACCTTGCATCTCCAGCCCACGATTCTTCTCAGATTACGATCCAACACTCCAGAAAAAGAGACCAGAGAATTTTGCTGGCCTCTTCTGAGTCTGGAGCAAGGTTAGGTCTTAGGTCGCATTAAAATACAGTTTTAGGATGTTAAGCCTTCGGAATGTCCAAAGGTTCCCGTAAGGTAAATTCTATATATTGTTTGAAATTGTTTATTACAATAAATTAAATTTTTGAGAAAAGCTTGCGATTATTAATTAAAATCAAAATTTGCGGATTGGTCGTAAAATAAAACTAGTTCTTAAACCTAAACTTCGAATTTTACAAACTTAAACTTAAAATATTTTCTCGAAAATGAGCTTCCAACTAAATTTTTGGTTTGAATCTCTGAAATATAAAATTTGCAGTAAACGGCGCCGGTATCTTAATACCCGTATTGGAAACCGGTATTTCCGAGAAAATATTTTCACCAATGTTAAACTATAAAACCAAAATGTCATAGCTTGCTCAAAAGTGTTCTAGAGTCCGTCGTAATGGAAGGGAAAGGGCAAAAACATTGGATCTCCCAGTTTTCAATGAAAACGAAACGTCGAGCAAAGTGTGGGATTGGGTGGGTTCCCTTTGCTTCAAAATGGAGAAGATTGGAATAATAAAGTATGCATTATAAAATGTGTGAAGGAACTAAAAACGTTACATAAATTCATTCAGGGAAAAACGGAAGTGAGGATTGTTTAAATTTGACTGCGGCTGTTCGACAGAAAAGGAGGTTGAATTTTGCATAAGCTAGTGATGAATACATTGAAATTTGCGATGAAAATTGCAGGAAGGCTCTGCATTTTGTTCAGATTTTTGAAGCTAATTGAAACCCATTTATAAGATTTTTCAAAAAAGTATGGCAAAAATTAGTATTGAATTGACATGTGAAGAAAATCCTGACAACGGTGCTATCTGGCCAAAATTTAAACTAAACACCAATAATATTATTACCAGTTTTCGGAAATTTTTTGCTATTGTTCTAATTAATTATTTCTTCATGCTAACGTAATGTTAATTTTTACAAATTCAAAAGTCTTGCAGATGATCTTACATCAGCTTCTAAACTGAAAAAAAAAGACAAACTCCTTTCATCGTTACTATACTTTTAATATAACATTAATTACAAGGTTCACCTGTATTACATTTTATTCTCATACGTGATGTGTGATTTACAATAATTTACAATTATTTTGCTATATTAGAAAATCTTGATTACCACTGGTTACAATGCTAAGCACAGCACGATGCACGAAGTAATCCTATAAGACAAGTGCGGTCTACACCAGTGGACATCGGGAAAAGGCTCAGGCTATAATGTATGCTTCAGGAATTGCTAAGGAGATGTCATATATTACTAAAATGGGGGAAGGACGGGAGAACGGAAGCCGGAGCCATGTGTTTCTAATCGAATTGTGAATTGGATCCTCAATTCACTTTAAATCCTCAATGATTTCTTCTAAATCCATTTTGGAAGAATAGACCATCCATCGGTTTGGGGTAAAAAAAAATCCAGGCTTACGGAGGGATATGGAATACAATAGCATTTATATTTAAATTGCTTGGCAGTATGTTTTCATTACATGGCGATGACATCATTGAATAAGCCATTGTCCTATGTCAGCACATATCCACGTGACATCGGTTGCAAAAAAGCAAGCGGTAACCATTTTAATATAGGAATGCGAAACGGCTTAATTTTTAACTGGGCGATAAAAACATAAATTCGGCGCTATTTGTTTGGTGTTATGCCTGGATATTTTTTCCGCCTTTAATTCCCGCTAAAACGTGAAAAAAACGTTTTTAATTCTAATTTTCGGATGCAAAAATACAACAGCATCTGAATTGACATAGGTATATATTTGATTCGCCAGGAAAATCTTGCCATTAAACGTGAAACATTGCCATTTGAACCATTTTTGCATACTATAAAAAACGAAAACGAGATGAGACGGATTGAAGCCAATTGACACTAAATTTTAAATGGCTTTAGTACAAATTGAATTTTGCATAAACAAAACGAAGATGGAAGACATATTTTCTGTCAAAATAAAGAATCTCAAGGCATATTGTACAGAAAATGCCTTTTTTCTCCATATCATTCAATCATACAATGTCTCAACAATTTCATATATAAGTTTGGAATCTTTACAAAGAAAACATTATGAGATAAAGAAACTCTTGCAGGAGTGTTTTTAAAGCTGAATTCCAAATTCCAATCCCACAACCAGTCTTCTTAGAAACCTATTCCGTTCATATGGAAATATTACCATATGCAAAAGTGCCTATCGCATAATTCCATTGCTTTTTTTTTTACTCGAACCCGAGGAATCCAATAATTTATTTCCCCCATCACAGTCAGTTGACTACATGTGGGAAAAGTGAATTTATTTGCAAAAATATATTTTGCTCTGTCCCCTGAACCCTTCCACGCCTACGCGTAGAAATTATTACATCTTAAAACTTCGACGCAATCACATGCTTGGCTGAGTGAAGCTACTGAGACTTCGTTTTGGCTTCAGCTCATTTTGTGAGGAAAAAATGTTGGGAATTAGAGCTATTCTAAAAGAACTCGTTTCCACTTGTCATTTGGCTAAACTGAATTTAGGACAAAAATGCTGAAGACAATATGGATGGATGAAAACATTAAGGATATTTTCTTAAATCGGCTTTTCTATGCAGTTTTTTTTAATTTGGTTGTTTTCTCGTAGATTCTCTTTTAAAAAATTATTTCGACTAAAAAATTGAAACCTGTGCCCTGATCTCTGTATCCGTTGTTGCATGTACGATGATTGATTCGCAAGTTAAAAATGATCCAAAAACGAAGAATTCAAAATATTTTAATAAATTGTGATAGAAAACCATCCACATATTTAGTTTGAGCAAATTTTTTATCTTCTTGGTAAAAATTAAGCTTCTCGGTCGTCCGCTAGTTACAATTTCTAACCCTTTTAATTTAGCAGAAGAACAGGTTTCTATGAAAACGTCGACCACTAACTACGTTTATCTACATAGTTTAATTTTGAAATTGAAGGGTTTCTATGACGACGCTGGCCACTAGCTACGTTTAAACCCGTTTAATTTAGTAAAATCACAAGTTTCTTTGACAAAGTCTTCCACTAGTTACGTTTAAACCCGTTAAATTTTGAAATGCACGTGTTTCTAAGACAACGCTGGTCACCATCTACGTTTCAACCCGTTTAATTTTGAAATTCACGGGTTTCCAATGACAACGCCGGCCACCATCTACGTTTTAACCCTTTTAATTTTGAAATTTACGGGTTTCTATGACAACCATGGCCACTAGCTACGCTTAAACCCGTTTAATTTAGCAAACTCAAAGGTTTCTATGACGACGTCGACCACTAGCTATGTTTAAACCCTTTTAATTTTGAAATTCAAGGGTTTCTATCACAACATCGGCCATTAGCTATGTTTTAAACCGTTTAATTTTTAAATTCACGGGTTTCTATGACAATCAAGGCCACTAGCTACGTTTTACACCTTTTAATTTTGAAAAACATGGGTTTCTGAGAACGCCAGCCACTAACTACGGTTTAGCCCGTTTAATTTTGAAATTTACGGGTTTCTATGACAACGCCGGCCAGCATCTACGTTATAACCCGTTTGATTTTGAAATTCACGGGTTTCTATGACAGCACTGGCTCCGTTTTAACCGATTAACTTTACAAATCACAATTTTTCTGTTACTATCGTACTTCGGCCACTAGTTCCCACCTATCCACATTCCACTCGACTCGTCGAATCCTAGTGTCATTCAAAAATACTGGAAGAGGCTGATTAGGTGTAAAATACCGATAAGAAACGGAATATTGATTTGAATTGATCCTATCATCCCACGTATCACGTGTCTGTTCAGAGACACGCACACAAACATTTATTTCCCTATCCCGTAACTCTATCCACCTTGTTAACCACAACCCATTTTAGCTTCTTCCAAAACCGAGGAAAGACTCACGAGGGGTTCAAGCTCACAAAAAAAAGCCCATTGGAAGTCTTAAAAGACTCCGGGAGTCTCATTACTTTGGAGTTGACATGAATATATCTTTTGTATTTGTAACATACTAACCCAACCAACCCGAACATGAGCCCATAAGCGATATGTAGACAACCAAACAGGGTTTCGAGCCAGTGAAAAAAAAATCATATTGCATAAAAATAGGGTTTGGAGCAAAGAAAGTCATCGCACTTGGTCCTCATGCCAAAAATGACACGAGGAGAATGGAATCAAATGCCAAGTGTAGTGTTGTACAGGGAAGATAGGCCATGCCAGAACAGGACGCTTCTTCGGTTCTAATAGAAACAGCTCCCAATTTCCTGAACAGGAAGATTCTTTCCAGACACACATAAATTATCTTCCTCAGGGTCGGAAAGTCTTTTCTTTAGTCGACAACTTTTATTTATTTATTTTTGTCAATAACCAAAATACGTTCTGTCCTTCTCTGAAGCGCATATGCTGATAAGCGGGTTTTGGTATTGGGAACACAATGTCCTGGGTTCTATACTTATTGTCCGACATGGTGTGTCTAAAAATAGGTCCACAGTCTATTTCCATTCTTCTTTCAACAAGTGAATGTGGCAAAGTAGCTTCTCAACACCTCAATTCTCACCTTTCGGCTAGGAATTCTGCATTTGATTTTGGGGATGGCTAATGGCCAACTAATTTTGAAATAATCCAGACAAATTCAGTATTTTGAGCCTAAGGCATGATAAATGGAAAATATTTCTAAATATATATATGTATAAATATAGAATATAGATTTCTGTTTTACGTACATGGTCTAATATTTCAGTCTCGGGTTATATATTTTAAATTTCAGTGTTGCATATTGCGAATTTTAAATTGCGGGGTTGGCATGTTGCGGTTTTCATCAGGTATGAAAGAGGATATACTAGCTAAAAATAGGAGACAAGTTTTTGAGATCCTTCTGAATATTTTTTTCATGTTGTTCTCTTGGGAGTTGGGATTTTGGGATCTTCTAATGGAAAGTGGTAAGAAAGTCGAGAGGAAGCTGTGGTTTGGGTTTCCTTCCTTATCAAAGAAAAGACTCATTTAGGAGTGTGGAAGTTCATTCACTCAATTCAGTTCTTCAGCCCTTCCACTTAGTATTAATCATCTCCAAATAATTCCCAACCAGAAGGCCAACCTGATAGGACATTCTCGCCTGTCTTCTTGGATGAAAACAAATTTTGTCTATAAATTGGAAGGCCTTGATTAAAATCAGGTTCGAATTATTACTACCATGAATCCAAGTTCTATTTTTAGCGGCTTATGGTTCAGTCAAGACAAATTATTATGCTCCGTCAATTTCAACTGGTGAAAATAACAAGTTTCATGATTGATCTTCAGATCTTTTTGCATACATGTAAATATCTTAGATTAGGCTTCAATTGACCTAATTATGCTTCACTCGATGGATCTCACATTTTTGTCCGCCAATTTTTCTAGCTTTTTTGTGCAATACCCGAGTGCATTTTTAATGTTACGGTTTCAATTGCCGTTGTTTTTAATGTGGCGGTCGGTTTTAGTAGTGGTTTCTATTTCTGGTTTTTTGCCGCAGTATTTAGCGTTGGTTCTTGGGTTTTTGTGATAACCGTTAGCAGAAGGGTAGCAGGGTAGCAATCGACCACAGGTAGCAGAGGTAGCAGGTAGCTAGGGTAGCTGAGCATCATCTGCTCTATATAGCAGTGTATTTAGTACTACATATATATGACACTGTACTGTTCTATGCGATGCGGTACTACCTGCTACTCTGCCACCCTGGGTTGTTACCCTAAACACCCTGGGTAGAGGGTTTTTGTGCTGCTACCCGGAGTAGCACCCACTCCTGAGCGTCAGTAGTGTCTACTATGTGCTGCGGTTTAGAATGGCTAATGGCGCGCTTTTTCCATCGCGATATTCAATTTCGCCGTTTTTCGAGCCTATTTAATATTTAATGGGACCCAAAGTCGGAAGGCGCCATTAAGTACCGGTCACATTAAATGCGGGCGGATAAAAGCGGTGGCGGCTAAAAAAAGTATTTCAAGGCGGGTAACATGTATTATATGACGTTTTATGCCATGCATGCTTTAAATATGCAATAGAAACCTATTAAAATTATAGATTCGTTAAATATAATCAACTATGGCACTTCGCCAGGTTGTAGCATTTAACTGATCTTGGTCTACTTCCATCAAAAATAACGAGCGGCGTAATAATTAATGTAATTAGCCAAGAAATTTTGTAGTGCGTTCCAGTGGTTGAACGAAACCTGGAAGCAGAGCTATGCTGGAGTATCCAATGTACTACAATACAAGTGTAGCGTGAATATTAGATTGAATAGTAAATGATGTTAAAATATTCATAGGTATTTAAATGAATTCCCTTGTGGGATCTAGTAAATCTTCTCACCTCATATTCGAGGAGTAGAAGGCCGCTGGAAGGTTTACTGTATACCTCCAATCCAAATCCCGGAGCAGAACGAATCCTAGCCCACTCAACATCTGTATGAAACTCAGACGAGGAACTGGAATTTGGGATTCTTGTGCAAACTGGGAAAAGGCGGAAGGGAAGTGAACATGCCGCAACTATTGTGAAGCTTTAAGTCTAGCCTCAGAAAAAAATCCAAATTCTCTGCTTCCATGATAGATGATCTACATAGTTCACTCCTTCACTCATGAATTTATTATGAGACACTCACTTTCTCCTCTACCAAATGAACAGCTCTAGTCTCGCTCTCTCAAATACATGTTTTAATTCTTCAAAAGTTTACTTTCTCTTTTCTTCTCAGTATAATTTCGTTTATCAAGACAATATGTTGGGGATAGTTGGGATTAAGCCGTTTATGTGTTTGGAATTGGGCCCATGCAATTATGGACAGCGCTTCATGAGGCGGGTTTGAATCTAACATGCTCTAGCATGGTGTCAATTTCAAATCAATGAGATGGTTGAACTAAAATATAGTTTTGTTTAAATATACTGTTCAATCTTAATATTAATCACAAATATATTAATTTTCAACTCAATATGGCGACGTTTCACCGCAAACTAGCTTAGTTGATCACAACTGAATTTCACCGCAAAATAACTAAGTTTCAACCCGATATAGCTAAATTTCACGCAAAATAACGAACTTTCACTGCAAAAAGCGAACTTTCACTGCAAAAAAGCGAACTTTCACCGCAAAATAGCTAATTTTCACCCCCCAAATATCGAAGTATCATCACAAAATGGCTAACTATCAACGCAAAATAGTTAAGTATCAACCCAATACAGCGAGGTTTCACCGCAAAATAGGTAACCTTTAACCTTCACCGTAAAATAGCTAACTTTCACTGAAAAATAGCTAAGTTGTAATCCGAAATAACGAATTTTCACCGCAAAATAGCGGACCTTCATCGTAGAATAGCTAACTTTCGCCACAAAATAGGTATTTTCACACAAAACAGCGAAGTGTCTTCACAAAATAGCTAAATTTTACGCAAAACAGCTGAATTTCACCTCAAATAGCAAACTTTCACCGCAAATAGCCTTCTGTCACCTCAAAATAGTCTAATTGGCCAAAACTTAATTTCACCGTAAAATAGCTAAGTTTTATTATAACATCGCTTACTTTCATCGCAAAATATCTGACCTAAGTCAACTACCATTTCGCTAGTTTAGGTCAGAGAAAGCAATCGCAGAGGACGTTTGTAAATTATTTAAGCTGAGTTTGGATATGTTTTGCCCCGTGGGCATGTCCAAAAAACAAAGCAGCCAATAAGCTATTCATATAAAAGCAGGCTTGGAATATGCGGATAATTTTTTCGGTGAACTAAAGTTATGGTCAAATTGTAAATTTTGCGGTGAAAATAGTATATATTTGCTGAGAAAGTAAATTATATACTCTATTGTGTATATCTACAAATTCTGTGTTTAAATCCTGTCTGTGACACATACGTTTCAACTACATAAAATACTGCAATACTGCGTCAATATTACGCTAGATATTTACCTAGTTGGAACCAAGACTCAGGATTGAGCAGAAAAATAAATTTGATAGGTATGATTGATGAGTTTGACAAGGACATATAGGAATATGAGGCTAAAAGGCTGTAAAACTGTTTGTTGTTTTCTTTATCAGAGCTTAGTTCAATTTAGTTTGTATTCTCTTGGAGGGAGATAGACTGTAATCTAGTGCAAAGAGAGATTTGGATGGATCCGACGGAATAATGAGACTTTCTCTATGCAGACTTTCGTAAAGGCGTCTCCCTGTGTACACACGTGGAGTTCCCAATTTCATGTTGACGCGGAAGGGGAGGGAAATGAGTTCTTAGTAGACCCATTTGGAATTTCACGTATCTTGAATACGCTGGGAAATTGTAACAACCAAATCCCAGTTTCTATTATTGTGTACACTATTATTGAATAGCCGAATGAGGAATGACTAGGCTTTAAAGTTTACAGGTACTATTTTCCTATATTTTGGTCTAATCTGAGGATTTTGGTCCTTTTGCCGAAGTGTGCTTCTGTCGATTTTTAATAGGCGGGAAATTACATATGAATTTCAAATTAAATTTAAATAAAATTTTTGTTTTAGTGCGAATAATTTTAAACTATCGGAATCCAAATTAATTATTGAAAAAAGAATATTTTGACGACGGCATCAAGCTGTGGCCCAGTTTGATGATTCAGTTAGCTTATTTTAATTTTAATTATCATCTTTTAAAAATTGTGAATTGTCTGGAATCCACCATCACCGGTCGGTTAATATGATTGACATTATGCATGCTTTTCAGCTTGTTTAAAACGCACAAGCGAGACGAGAACGAATTTCAAAAAACCACTGTACTACTGGCCTCAATGGTTTCTCATTAATTTCAAGTGCTTCAATTTTTGAAGTTTGCAATGTAATAAGCCGGAAACGCTACGAGCACATATAAATTGAATAATTTATTTAAATTTGATCATATTTGTTTGAATCAAAAAATAAAATTTTAGAACCTGAGACATCAATTTCGTTATTCATTCAAGGATTCGAATGAAATATGTTGTAAAATCATTTTTCTATATCCTTGAGTTTCTTTCAATTAAAAAAAATATTTATATTATAATAT
This sequence comes from Ceratophysella granulata, assembly GCA_034694905.1. Classification (NCBI taxonomy): domain Eukaryota; kingdom Metazoa; phylum Arthropoda; class Collembola; order Poduromorpha; family Hypogastruridae; genus Ceratophysella; species Ceratophysella granulata. The sequence goes on along the minus strand of JAQFYU010000798.1, from coordinate 7,233 downwards.
TAACTTTATCTTTTGTTACATAATCTAATCGGATTTGATGGACCCAAAAGATGCTTAACCCTGATCACGAAATCTTCCCTCCTACATATAGTTCTGCGATGTTAGTTATTTTATTTATTTTTGATGATGAGTGTACCTACATTTTCGGAATGTGAAGATAAGGACCTAATACCTTGTTAAGGATATGTAAACTTTCCGAATTGGGATTTCCTCCGAGCTCAGTTGTTTAAATAACAAATATTAGGAAGAACGACTGGTTGCTTTGAGTTGAGCTTTTCCTGTTTGTTGAAAGTTAATATATTCCGTCTCACGCATCAACTAAGGCTCTAATCTCCGAATCACTGTTTACTCATCTTAGCACTCGGTATATAAAATTCAAATTAAATTGATAGAGTAATGTCAACTTTATTTGAAATTTTGCTTGTGTTTATTTTTTTATGTGGACAATATTTAGCAGAAATCCAGGACGACTGTTTAGGGTAAAGGATACTGCTTGAGCTTTGACCCTTTTCATTTGCAAGGGTTGTTCCAAAAGTTTTCATACTGAGATTTTTGGTTGAATCTGCTAAAGCACTTCTAATTTTAAAATTGATTATGCAAGACCAGATGAAACAAATGCAAAGCAATTTAGCTAAGTATATAATGCACGTTTTTTGAACACTTCCATATGCGAGGGTTGCTCCAAAAGTCCAGATGCAAACGTATTTCAAGAAATCAGGCTAAATGCTGCATATTTATAGCAAAATCATGCGGACACACATGAAACGGATACACTGCAGCAAGTTACACGAGATTAACATTTTCATATGCGAGGGTTGTTCAAAAAGTTTCGACACTGATGTGTTTTGATAGTTTTGGCTAAAGTGTTGCTAATTTTCAAATAGATTATACAAAACGGATGCATTAGAGAAGCATATTTGTTTGTAGCATGTAATTTGAACATATTCATATTGGAGGGTTGTTCCATAAGTTTCGATTCTGATGTGCTTCGACGATTCTTACTAAAATACTGCAAACTACCTAATAAATTATGTAAAACCAGATAAAACTATTTTTTGCACAAAATCCTCCTGGCGTAGAAACAAGGAAGCGTAGGTATACGTATCAGCGGCTTCTGGTCCTGATCCTTACGTCAACTGATTTGCGTAATGCATTTGAATTTATTCGCCTGATAGAATTTGAATGGAAACTCTTTCTTTGACAAATGTTTCAATTCCTTCTTTGAACTAGACATGGAAGACGGCGGGCAAGGAGCTAGACACTCCAGTAGCTCCTCTTCTTCAACCATTCAACCCAAGTTCCTTCTCTACTATTCTACAGACTTTTGAGAAAAGTAAAGTTTATTTGGCCTGGTCGGCAGGTCTCCTTTTATCTTGTATAATTACAAAACAGGTTCGAACGACTGGAGTTCAAAGTCATTCAAATTACGTAAATGGTCGAGATGGGGTTCCTACGAAATTCAATAGTTTCGGATTCGTCTTAGTCTATGCATATGACTATAGTTCCCAGAACTTAACTCAGACTTAAGTAAGTCTTACATTCTTAAACATGTGAAGGCTACTCATTGAAAATTGAAACCCGTCGGGATGAAAGGAAATGGAGGATTGGGGAATTCAGACACTGACCTGCTTTCCGGCTTTAATTAAACAAAAATTTTGAATTGCGTTTTTAGACTATTCCGATATTTACGCAGTAATGCATGCATCTTATGTTATTGGTTGTGTTTATGTTTAGATCAAATATAACCAAATATGTAAACATATCTTATCATTCGGTAGATTTAAAATTCATATTTGGGATGTTCCCCATTTTTCAAGCAATATTTTAAATGCAGTCATAATTCGGACGTTGCAACAAATCAAAATTGTGGGATTAAGCGTATTCTGTTCAAATTTTTAAAATCTGAAATCACATTCGGTGGATTCTTGATACCGCACACGGAACTTAAGTTCTTGTGTTTTTCAGATTTTATATTATCGCGAATATTCTGATTGGTCAAGGGACTTGACAAAACAATTCTAAAAATTCAAATAATAATTCAAACTTTGTATCCTGATTTGCAATATGAATAATAATTTACAATGAAATAATGAATAACGAGAAGACAAAAAATTCCTTAAAAATATTAATGCACGAACCTAAGCAATAAAAAAGTACTCAAAAATGTACATTAATTTGCAATTTTTTCCACCCTTGGCTAAAATCTTATGTTACATATAATTATCCTAGTTCCAGTCAAATCTCTGTTAAAATAGATCAATTTTTATATCTCACTTGAATTTTCATACAATATTCAAGTAGCTTAAAATCGAGTAAACATTTCATTCGGTGTATATGCCATTCAAAATTCAAGGTATACATGATCCGATGCGAATTTATGCAAATTTGCGAATTACGGAATAACCTGTTTTTCCTTACCGACGAGAATTCCATAACTTTGAGGATCCAGAGCGTGAGGGCAAGATTGACGACGACGAGGAGGAGTAGAATGGTGAGGACAAGGAAGAGACATCGACGTCTCCAGCCATACAAGCCAATCTGACATCCGCCCTGGTACTTGGCAATAAAGCTCTTCTTCGGCTCTCCAGAACTGAGCCATTCGTTCTCAACATGGGCTTGACGACGGCCCACCATTTCTCACGTTCCCAATTCAAATACCGCTTACACTTTCAATCTGTAATATAAAATAAATTGAAGACTCATTAGATCTGGAATCATAAACGTCCATTGCTATGTCTATTTTGCTCATAGCACGTTGATCATCAGGATGAAACCGGCCTGGTTCCTTTACCGATACTGCATAATTTTGCATAATTTGGTTTTTTTTTTGTGTTTTGTGTGAATTTTGATGAATTTTGGCACATATTTTCAAGTTTTGTACAATTTAATGCACATATTTTTCTTATATTTGTTTGCATTAGTTTTCTATTTAAATAGAATTTCACAGGTTTTCAGGTTTAGGCCATGTCGTGTCTAAAAGTTTAAAAAGTTGACGCAGCTTGAATTTAATTTCATGTTTTCAACATTTTTTTGCATTTCAACAAATTGACTGACTGGAATTTATATCAAACTTTTACATTTTAAAATTTAGGAGCATATTTTATATGAAAACTTTTTTGGATGCATATATCTAGGTGTATATAATGATACCTTTTGCATATTTTAGTGCATTATATTAATCTGTTTTGCAGATTTTAATGAAATTATAGTGTCTATAATGACATCGTCACATACAGTGGTACATATATTGACATTTTGAATATAAAAAGACATACTTTGATATTTCACACATTCGTAGTGCATATATTGACATTTTTGCAAATATTGGGTGCATATATTGCCTTTTAGCATAGTTACATGAATATTTTTACATATTCGAGTGAAATATTTCGACATTTTTAGAATAGGAAATTGTGCATATTAAAGTGCAAATTCAGTGTATACAAAACTTTTGTTTAACTTCAGAGTACGTGCAGCGTTGCACTGATGCAAGTTATAGTGTAAAGTTGAGCAGTTAAATCCAAGCGTTCAATTTAAATAAAAATCGTGTATTCAAAGACGAGCTGTATAGTTCTCTCCAGAAGTGAAAGCGGAATGCAGAATTTAAAGGAGAAAGCAGATTGAAATTAGATTGTTATCCCAAAAAGGAGGCAAGCCGGCTGGTTTCAAACTTTGAAATTGATACATCAAATAGATTTTCACAAAAGAGATGAGATTGATTTTTCTCCATTGTCTTGGATGGGGAACAGAAGAGAGTGAAGACTAGAAATTACGCTCTATTCCTGAGAAGGAACCAAGGAGCTCCTGATGGACTTAAAGTAGAGAAAATGGAGGCGTTTGAAACCTATGGAGTTCCCTAGCTTAAGATTCATTTTCCAGGATGAGGAAAAAATATGACTTCATAAAATTCTATTGCTTGCCAATCTCAAATCTCACTACCCCCGTTCTACCCCGATTTACAGACCCAGCCACTTCTCTCCTTTAACCTTCTGCTAGGGTTCTAATATTTGGAATAGAGACTCAAAGTCGTCTCTGCCATTTCAAACTGGCCTGCTCGGAACTTGGATCCTGTTTATAGCGGAGGGTTGTTTCATTAATTTTGGGTTACAGTTGAAAAACTGTGCAGCAGAGCGAAATGAGAAATGAATGAATTGGGCTAAAACTTTCACCTCAGAATAAACTAATAACTAGAATTTACATTAAAGCAAAACCATTAGGCAAAATATCTATATAGACCGTTTTTTTAAGTTTTAACTTTTTAAAAACATGTTCCGATCAATTTATAATTCTTGTCATAATTTTGTCTGTCTCACTGTATTTTAAACAGATAAAAGAGAAACAGAATAATATTTGGATATTTACATTATAATTTGCTTCGTAAGTTAAAATTGGTAAAATCTCATCAAAAACATGGCTGCTCAATTTAAGAAATGAAAGATGAGGCGTCCTATTAGGGACAAACTATATCCTGCCATGTTGAGATTTTCTATTATTACAACACGGTAAGATGTGTAGAATATGCATGACTACTGAGGTACATGAGTCTAAGATTTTGAAGAAACCGAAATTTTTTTACTAGAATTTCAGTAAAAATTGTACATTTTGATACTTTTGCCCAACATTTGCTGGAATGCTACTTTACTTGGTTAAATTGTCAATCCAATCCATATAATTTTACAGCTTTTTAAAAATGGTTCAAAATTAATGAAATAACTCATATTTTGCTGCTCAAACTGCAGGCTGGCATGATTTTGCCTGATTTGTCGCATAATGCACTTCGCGTGAATCAAGAAAATCTTTTTTGTGCTGCATTTAATATTTTATATGAACAAGTCAAGCACTAATTTTAAAAATTCGCCTGTCGCTGCTTCTTGTCCGTTACTCATCCTCCTGCTGCTCGGATAAAGCCATAATATTCTATGCAGGATGTGCAACGTGCATCTGCCAAATGGGAAGCTGTCCGACACATGATTGTATGCGTACTGAGTTCATATTTTGAAAGGAGCGCAAAGGGAGTTGATGGTATCGTTAGGTACGTGAATCTGGTTCAAGCTGACTATAAGGAAGATAAGATGAGCGTCGTTTGGGAAGCGTAAGTGGCGAAGATGGGTGGAACTCCTTGGAGATGCATTGGATTCCTTTCTACTCCATCTCCATTGCATACTACGTGGACTCGGGATGCCCGTCTTGGAACTACAGGAACTCAAATTCGGAATTCTGCCAGGAGGGTTTTATGGAACCTAAGTTCGTCAATCGCAAGTTTTTTTCAAGTCAATTTTCAAATTTTATTTTTAAAAAAACTTCTTTTGTAATTTGGAACATTTGTTGGAGACGTACTTCAGAATTTTAAACCTAGATAATACATATCTCAACGATTTACACACAATCCAGTTTTTCTGTATAGCTTCAAGTTTCAGCGTATTATTTCCACGTTTTTATTGTATATTTTCAGGTTTCAGTGCATATTTGCACATTTTTTGGTATATTGTCAGGTTTCAGCTCATATTCACATATTTTGAACCGTTTTTAATTTTTTTGTGCAAATTTTGAAGTTTTAAACAGCATTGTACTTCCAGTGCACATTTTGACCACTTTTGAAAGCATTTTTATTGTGTTAATTTCCTATGCAAAAATTGTAGGTTTTTAGCTTTTGATTAGATCTTTGTTTCGAAATTTCAAGGAATTTCGAGGTTTAATTTTAATTTGGTGCGATTTAGAATTTCATGTGTTTCAGCAACTTCCCTCACCGAACTTTTTCAAACAAAATTCAAAATTGTTTTTTACATGAAAACTGTATTTTGTGCCATATTCTAGCGTACACCTAAAAACTGATGATATTTTGCAACTTTTTAGACATAATTCATTCAGCCAGACGTAAAATACTCATATTTGGATCATTTACCCATGCCAACGATATGATATTTCTGTGTCTTTGAAATCACCATAAGCCAGCTACACAAATTCTGAATATTTACAATTTACTACAGATTAAATTTTATCCTTTGGTCTTGGTCTCCACTAAATATGTAGGGTCTTTGGATAATTTGCATGACTAATCAAATGAATTGTTGGCTCGATTCGAAATCTTAGAGTGGAAACAATAGTGGCTTCCTAATTTTGGGTGATGAGCTGCATGATGCCAGAGTTTGGTACATTTGTACGGAAACTGAGAAACCGCTCCCGTTCCCGTTGGACAAGTGAAAGTAAATAAAGAGAGAAAAGGTGGAGAGAAAAAGAAGCTGGTGGAGGGTTGTGCATGAATAATAGGTCGGTTAAAACAAGTTTATGGTTTGATAGAACCTCCAGGCTATCTTTAACACTCTCCAGATCATCTGACAATCCGCACATCCTTCCTCCATCCCGCATGCAGTCCTCACCAAACCCAAACACATTATTTACGTCTCGGGCTCCAGATCGACCCTGGTCTCAATTCTGTACACGATTCCTCAATCCCAAGATACTCTGTCTAAACACCCAATTCCCTTTACAATCTACCAATATTTGTCTAACAGCTGTTTCTCACTCCGTATGCTTGAGTGCTTCGTGCTCATGCTTCCGTATTTTATAGTGCAACATATTGGTAGTTCCTTACTTTTGAGTATGCTTCAAATAAAGTTGCTCATTCCAACTCATTAAAAACATCGACAATCTATGAAATAAATGCATTCAACATTATAGAATTTTATGGTTTAAGGATTTTAACCTGTTTGTTGTAGCAAATTGTCCCAGTGTACTACACCAGGAATTTGTACAAATTGTGAGCAGTGTCTCTTGTGAAAACAACAACTGAAATTTCAAAATTGTCAAAGACCAATATAAAACCACTAAAATTGTATATCCCAAAATATTCATCTTTGCTCAATCATGACTTGACAAAAGAAAGGCTTGGTTGCACCTTGAAGGTTGATTAATTAATAATTAACAATTTAAATTATTATATACGAATATTTGATTTTTCGACTGCTTGCTCTAGATTTTCTAAACGTAAGACCAGACCTCAACGATTCACAACGGCCGATGGATCCAATAGCCAAATATTTTACTAAATATTTTTTGCCATTTTTATTGCTCTAGTGTATTTTTACATATTTTGACCCTTTTATAATTTTGGTGTATACAATACTTGCATTTTTACAGGATATTTTGAGACTTTTTCTAGTTAGTTATTTTTAGACTAGTTTTCTATTTAATAATTTGTAAAGTTTTTTCGTTTTTGACAATATATTGCTTTGG